>JANIJG010011122.1:0-15158 GCA_024611175.1 Megaceryle torquata
AGAGAAGAGAAGAGAAGAGAAGAGAAGAGAAGAGAAGAGAAGAGAAGAGAAGAGAAGAGAAGAGAAGAGAAGGAGAAATTAGGAAATCAGAAAGGAGATTACAGTCATGGGAAAACAAATGCACCAAACACACCCTCAGTGCAAGGGCCAGAAGGGACACAGAAATTTGGGTACCAGTTTGCTGTTTACACCCCTACAATCATCCAGGTGATTGTCCAAAATGATCCTTTACCATAGTATCATGGGTACACAAAGCTTTAATACCTCTGTTCTGCAGTCCTACCCAAACCCACTAGTGATTGCCAGCCCATGTGAAAGCACAAGGTAAAAATCTAAACTTTTTGCAAGTATCTGTATCTAAGAACAAAAAGAGAATGCAAATCTACGTAATACCAATACAGGGGGGTTAGAAGATGAATTAGGTACCTGGATTAAAAGGCTATTGGAAGATGTGCTGCACAATAATTACTGATCTGAGGCACCAACACAATAACCCCGCGCTGCGAGCGGCTCCTCAGCACAGTCTGGGCAGCAAACGTGAGCGCCGTGGCCAGGGCTGCCTGGGGATCCTGCGAGGAGGACTTGGGGAGGGCTGTTGTTAGGTGCTGCAGTGACAGTGGGAGGCAAGTCAGGAGCCTGAGAAAAGCTGCAGAAGTTGCTGCTGGCAAGAAGCACAAACCAAAAATACGCAGTGGCAGGAATAAAGCCGAGAGCAGGGAAAATGGAGAAATTGATCAATACCTGAAGACCAGAAACAAAAAGAGAACGGTGAACAATCTTTATTCCTGACCTATGCAACCAGGGGCCTGACCTGAAGAGCTGTTTTCTCTTAGAGAAAGCATAGGCATGGTCAGAAAATGAAACAGATTGAAATGAGGGCATCGACTGCAATGTCTCTCCAGGGCATTTAGCGCTCCTGAGCCATGTGCTGCCAGCCCGGATGGAGGTCCCGGCACAAGGGCAAGGCTGGCCCTGGGGCACCTCTGCAGGCTGGCCCAACCATGCAGACACAGCCTGCTCTGGGGAACAAGGGACGTACCTCCAGCCCAACAGAGTGACCAGCTGATGGCTGCTGCTGCTGCCCTGGAACCAGTGAAGGCTGCACGAGCTCCCCGGGGTCCTGCAGCCGGCTGTGACCATCGTGTTCACCCCACCCTGCCCACAAGCCACGACACGACTGCGCCCACCGCACCGCGGGAAATGCAGCTCTGAACCGAGCACAGCGGGGAGATACAAGGCAACAACTTCCTTATTTTCACAAATTGGTATATATAGCTCAGGTTAAACAATCCATGCCTAGAGATGGTGGTTGTGGCTTCAGTGTGGTTCATCACCATTAGCCTGCAGGTCCATGAGGTCCTGAGCACGACCAAAGATGAGGGACAGGAAAGAACCATTCTGCATTTCTTCCACAGTAAGAACTGGGGGCCTCGAACAAAACCAGCTGGGGGGAGCTCAAACCAGGAGGAGATGCATTGTCATACAGTGTGTAGTTACTGTGCAGGACTTGTTAGCAGATGCTAGGGACCTCGATCAGACCCCACGCTGATGGCAGGCTCCAGATCTCCAGCTATGGGATCCTGCAGCCTCTCCAGGAGTCCTGCGTTGGTGCTTAGCCATCCTCACCATTAGGGAAATTACTCACATTTCTCCCCAAATTGACCTAAATCTTCCCTGCCCTTCATTAGCAGCAATGCAGCACCTCAGTTTTTGTGCTGTCCTACTTCCACGCTGGCTCCATCTGGGTGACAAGGAGGTCAAGGGACCGGCTTGGTCAGCATCACGGAGTGCCTCATTGGCACGGTCAGGATTAGAGCCAGGGAGTCCCAGAGTTCACAGTCCTTCGCCTGAACCAGGCTAAGCACAGGACTCCTGCTGTAAAACAGATGGTAAGGAAAAATGGTTGGAGGAGATTAATAATAATACTGATAGAAAACTAGATCGAAGGGATCAGGACATAACAGAGGGGCTGAACAATAATTTGATGCCTCTGCGGTAAATGAAGAGGACAGATGCTTGTTTAAACTTGGGGATTAGATTTTGTAGACTAAAGAAGATAACAAACACAATGATTACAGTATTAAAAGGTTGGTCCTCCAGTGGACAAGCAGTTTAGAAAGACCCTTGTCATTAAGAGCCGGGGACAGGCCCTTGGGAAAGGCAGGGTGGCCACCCCTGGCCCCTTTCTTCTACCTCCTCCTGGGTCCCCAAATCATGAGAGGAGATGCACCATGCCTCTCATCCCAGATCCAGGAACCTGGACCTGCAGTGCAGCATCTCGGCAGGTGGGGGATGCTCCTGCCCTGGGCTGCTGTCAGGCAGGGCAAACGGTCTTCAAATGGTGCCACCTTGGTGGCTTTGGAGCAAGTCAGATTGTGAGAATGGTCTGAGCTGAATGTGTAGGACTCCAAGACATGGGCTGGCTTCTGCAGCTGTTTATTTGGCAACTTATTTGATTGCTCATGCAAATAGTAAATAATAAATAAGAAATGTGCGAGAGGTACTTCAGCCCAGGGAAACTCATTTTTCAAGGTTTCCCTGGGGCATGGGAAGAGGATCCTTTTGCCACAATTTGCAAGGAACCTTCAGCACAACATGCCTCTTTTTCTTCTTTTTACCTGGCTAGTGCACTATCTGCGCTTTGGGCTTTAGTAAAAGTCACGTAATTTTAGTGGGATAATCATTTTTTGGGATAATCTGATTGTAAGGCAGATACAGGGGCACCGTACTGGAGTAATAGGAAGGGGGAGGATGTGTGGAGACCCTGAGCCCTCCAGAAATGGACAGGGCATAGCTGGCTCAACTGACTGTGCCCAGTCTTTACACTCTGAGTTTTTGGTTTTGTCCCTTGCTTTTGTCACAAGCTTTGGGTGAAGAAATGGCCTGAGTGGCACTACTCATCACCAGAGCTAGACCCAAGGCAGGAACCCAGCCCCAGACCTTTGCAGCTCACTGTGAGTGGTGCCCAGGTGGCAGTGGAGGTCTGGCAAGGCTCAGTAGTGCAGGCTGTGCCTGGGAAGGTTGGTGCTGTGCCTGGGAAGGTTGGTGCTGCCCTGAGATCTGGAGGCAAATCTTAATCCCTCTCCTGGTCTCCTTTTTGGCTCTCTGCTCATTGTTAGTCTAATTGGTACATCGAGGTTTGTGATAAAGGTCAAGCCCACCAGGTAAAGGCAAGGACTGGAGCTGCATGGGGTTTATTTTCTGCAGTTCCTGTGTTTATTATTGCTAGAATTAAACAGTTTCCCATGGAGAAATGGCTAATGATGTCACTAAAATATGAGGAGGGAGGAGACAATTACAGCTGCTCCTGGCTGAGCTGTTCTTGCTCAGGCAAACAGAACAGCCCCTTTGCCGGGTGCCATGCGAAGGCTGCAGTGATGAGCCCAAGGAGGAGGAGAAGGAGGAGGAGGAGAGGGAAGTGCTTACGAGAGGAGAGTCTTCTCTCCACACACAAATATCTAAAAACTATTAATTTCAGGCAGCAGCTAGGAAGAAATACATGAAAGGGAAATTGATTTCTATTTAAATGGTATGTTTTCATCACCTTTTCTCAGAGCATGAACATTCATCTTTGAGTACCTGTGCTAATTGATTTCAAATGCAATTCAACACAATCACCGTAGAATAATAAATCTAGGGGCGAAGCAGCAAAAGGAGGGATAGCAACGCGGTGCAGCTGGAGACCATGGCTGGGGAGAGGGGCGAGCTGAGGCACAGGCGCAGCCCACGGCCCTCGCAGAGCCGGGACCCCACACTGGCAGCCCCCTGGGTACAGCCAGCAGGCACCTCAGCCTGTCTTAAGGACAAAAGGTACGCAGCTAGCCTGCAAAAGGTGGGTGCAATCCCATTAGAGGGGTCGTTCAGGGATCAAGAAGGTTTACAGCTAATATGAAGGGTCCTACTAATCCACATAAGCTCTTGGAGAGAGAGGAGATTACAAGAGCGATGGGGCATGGGGCTAAAGTCAGGAAACGGAGCCCGAGCTGGCTGTGGGATGCAGAGAGCCGAGCATCCCCAGGCCACCCAGCCAGGCTGTGCTTTCCCAGCCAACCCAACCCGAGCCCAGGGCTGTGGGACACAGGAAAGAAGGAGTTGCCAGGGCTTGGAGAGGACTGACAGATGACTGAGAGGCCTGAACTGCTGGAAGTGGTATGTCTTTTATTAAGGGTTTTGTGTGCTCCTACACGCTCCTCAGCCACATCGCTCCGTGTCACACCAGGATGTAAAAATGCCACAATGCAAGGCGCTGCCAAGTGGAGAAATTTCAAAGCGGCCCTTTGAGCACTCCCAGTATGAGCTGCTCCTCTCAGGAGCGCTCTTAGTCCTCCCAAGCATCTGAATTAAATTTATTGCCAGTGATATTGGCTACAGTGTCTCCCTGCACAGGAGAAAAAGTAAATAAAATTTCCTTCAGGCACATTGATCTTCGCTGTGAGCTGCCTGATGGTTAGAGAGAAGGTAAAGAATGAAAAGAGGTGCCCAGCCCGTGGGTGAGATGGTGGCTGTCAGGGCGGGGGCAGCGGGCTCTGCCCACCCCACAGCGTCCAGCCCGCCCGGCCAACAGGAGGAAGAGCAGGGAGACTGTCAGGGAGCTGGAAGGGAAACAATAAGACCTGAAGATGAAAACCTGAGGCCAGCTCCATGAAGAAAGAGGGCCCCAAATTAAAGCCATGGGAACAAACTACCTGCTGGCTTTGGTGTCTTCTGCACTTCCCCAGCAGACCTTCTACACAGGCACGAGCTATTGGGCACAACGCAGGATTAATGAGTGAAATGCAAAGACCTTTCAGAAATGAACAATCTATGAACTTCAATATGGCACTGTACTATAAAAGCTCAATAGCAATATTCATATTGAGTTATCTCCCGATTTATGGTGCGTAAGATTGACTGGTTTGACTCTCGGTTAATCTGAGTCATTTCATACATCCCTGGGAAGCAGACACATGTAGGAACTGCCCAAAATTGAGATTATGCCACAAATGACCTGTCTTTTTGCACTCTCCACTGCTGGGATGGAGTTGTGCACTTTTGCCCACCCAATAGCTGGACCGTTACGATGCAGTATTGTAAGGGCTTCATCTTTTCCAAGTATTCTTTGGCTCGCTTGTTCCCATGCGTCCTTGATTCCAGTGAGGAATTACACCAGGCAAGGCGAGAAGGAGCAGGGGCTGTGGGGAGCTGAGGTGGCAGGAGGAGGCTGGTGATTCCAGAAATGAGGAGCTGCTGCGAGTCAGGACAAAGCTCAGGGAGCACATTTCTCCCCCTCTGTCTTCCACCCCCTCCTTCTCTCTGGATGAAGGACCTGTAACCTGGCCAGGGACAGGGTTAGAGCTTTAAAAAAAAACAAAAGAAAACCAAAAAACAAAACAAACCCTGACCACTGCTACCACAATTAAAACCCAGAAACAGTTGGAATGCTTATATTGATGCAGCTGGGACTGTAAGCAAAAGAAAACCAGTAAAATAATGGCTAGTGGACAGTCAGAGACCATGGAAAGTCTATTGATTGCAACAGGGTCTCTTTTCTGTGCAGCAGAGTGATCTCAGAAGGGCTGAGCTTCAGGTAATTTCTAGCAAACAATGTGTTGTACACCATTATTTGTGGATCCTGGGAATCAAACAGGAGCATCTGGGTCGCTCTAGTACACACTTGTTTAAGAGCAGACTCTGTAACAAGGAGCTGGTCTGGGGGCCGTGCTCCTGTATTTTCTGTGATACAGAGTACTAGTTCATGAGGGTTTCACTGATTATCGTGAGATAACCACATCCTTCCTCTGCTAGCCCTGGCTCCCCACTCCATCACTGGAGATAACAGTGGTGAAAGCTCAGCTGGGCCACCCGGGCACTGCCCTTGCCGCTGCAGAGCTGACGGGGCAGCACTCACCCCAGGCAGGGACAGATCCCAGGGTCTGGTGTCAGATCACAACAGGCACAGGGACACGTCCTCCTGGCACGTGTCCCCAGACAGCACCGAGTATCCCAAACGGCCACCCTGGATGCACCCCCCCCAGCCTTGGGGGTCAGGGGAAGGGGCATACACAAGGGCCTTGTCTGACACATGTTGGCACTAAAGGTTTCATGGTGGATTTACTTTAAAAGGGAGATTGTCCTCATGTTCCTGCCTGAAAGACGTACCTGTCACCTTCCACTGCAGTGTTTGTTGCACATCAATCACCAGCACCAGCTCACCGTTTAACTGGGACAACTGAGGGAGTCCTGATGGAGGACATGAGAGAAGGAGGTGATATAAAAGAGCAAGAGGGACATTTAGGTTGCTCAGAGCCTGATTTAAAAGCTGTGGAGATGTGCTGATGGTGCCCTGGCAGTGCTGGGGGAATGGCTGGGCTCGATGGTCTGAAAGGTCTCCTCCAACCAAAAGGATCTCATGATTCTACGCTATCCGTGAGCCTTCCTGGGATCCATACACCAGCGTGATGAAAATAGATGTATCTATTTATAATATTTACTCAAGCTGCCAACATTTCCCACCAAGGGATTTGGGAGGCAGAATACATCTCTCCGCACGGGAAAGGCTGTCAGAAGCCTCCCTACCCCCGGTCCCGAGCATGAGCCCCCCCTGGCCAGCCCCAGCAGCCCTGGGCGCTGGGCAGCCCCCGGCACTGCAGGCAGCTGCACGCAGCTCCCTCCTGCCTCGCCAGTAACAAAGAGATTCCACTGCCAGGTCAGAGGTTGCGAATTTGATAAACTGTCTCATATTTTTAAATGAAAAAATGATACTTCATCTTTCTAATGACAGAAAACTTGGAGATGGTTTACAGTAATATATGCCTTTTTTAATACATGGCTCGCAATCTCGGGCCAGCGGCTGTGTGAAGAATGGAGGAGCAGGCAAAAGGTTAATAGAGCATTGGTCCTTTTTTAATTGAAAAAATGACTGAGGGACCATGTAGCAGACCAAGCAGTAATATTATTACAGGCTGTAAGTACTGTTCCAGAGACTTACTGTTCATCTGGGAGCAGAGTAACGAGCGCCAGGCTGTGTCTCCCGCCTCGGCAGGAATGTGGGCTCACTCTCCAACAGGTTCATAAGCCGCTCCCCTTTGGAAATGGGGATGATTTCATAAATGTTTGTCTTCCTTTGTAAACTTAGCGTGCGGCACAGTCCTCCAGAAAGAAGTGTGCTGAATCACTGGCAAAATTGATTCCTCCACATCACGCCTCGTAGAATCACACCCGATCTGCATCGGTGTGAGAAGGGGCTCGGGGCTGGGCTGGGCTTTGTGTTTAGGGGGGAGAAAAAATCATAGAATCACAGAATCATTTTGGCTGGAAGAGACCTTTCAGATCACTGAGTCCAGCAGTTCCCCCAACACTTCCAGGGCACTACTAACCCATGTCCCTCAGCACCACATCTCCACATGGGGCTCTGAAACCTCTCCAGGGGTGGGGACTCCACCCCTGCCCTGGGCAGCCTGGGACAGCCCTTGACAATCTTTTCCATGAAGAAATTGTTCCTGAGGTCCAACTTAAATCTCCCCTGGTGCAACTTGAGGATGTTTTGTCTGATCCTGTTGCTAAGAGGATGCTGTGTGGTGCCTTCTGATCTCCTCTCCTGGGTGTAAATCAGCATGGCTGTGTTGATCTCAGGTAAACTACAGCAATTTACATCTCTTGTGGATTGGGCCCCCATGCCCTTCCCTGGCACTGTCCATCCTCGCTGCCATGGGTTCAGCGCGGTGCTCAGCACCAGCAGCATGCCTGCACCATGGCTGCTCCCCTGCCCCAGCCATGGGCCGGGAGTCACAGCACACACAGTCCCTCCCACAGCTCTGCCAGCACTCTTTGAGCAGCTCTTGGACACTCTTAAGAGTGACCCCCATGATTTTAGGTGCAAATTCACCCTGCTGGGTAAATAAATGTGCACTATGTGGAGTGATGCATGGGAAGTCCCCCCCATACTTCATGGGGTTCAGCTCCACTCCCCCTCAGCCCTGGTGGAGGGAAGGGGCTTCATTTGCACAGACAAAGTGGAATTGCTTCATTTTTCTGCTATAAAACAATTACAAAGCTTTTATAAGCAGGTCTTATCAGGCTTGATGTGTCTTGTAGAGCAGGGAAAAAATGGCAGCAATTTGGCCAGTAAAGCAGCCAGCGCTCTGCAAACCCCACCCTGAGCCACGTCCCGTGGGAAGGGGGTTGTCTGTGCGTGGGTGAAGCTGGTCCTTCCCAGGTGGCCACCCGGGTCAGTGACTCTCAGCACAGCCCCATCTCTGCATGCCACACGCAAGGCTGTGTATACATCCCTAGGTGACATATGCCTATGGGTCACGCTGCACAGGCTGGGGCTGTGCTGAATGAAGCAACCTCGGTGTTTAAACCAGAGTGATCTCCTCCAGAGGTTGGGTTTGAAACCCCCGGGAAAATCTGTGTGTGACAACAGGAGAGCTGAAGATAATAAATGAAGCCAATAACACGGGGTAAGCTCTCCGAAAGCCTGCAAAAACGGGCCTTGCAACTCAAACTGCCCTAAATCCTCTGGGGAAAAGATGTTCAGACAATAAATACAAGACAAAACTCATAAATTATGGCAGCAAATTATAATGTGAAGAAATACCAAGCTTAATGTCCTACTTGGGCTATGAAATGAGGAGCAGGACTGGTGGTTGTTAGTCACTGAGCCCCCAAAAGCCAGGGGTGTTGCTGAAGGCATGAAAAATAGAGGAGCTGGGGAGGACGGAGGAGCGGAGGAGGTGGGGGGGGACAGGGTTTGTCTGCAATACATGGGTGCAGCAGGAAGCTGGAGAGTTGGGGTCTGTGGGGGTGACTGGGCTGGGCAGGGAGCTGGCACAGCCCCATGGCAAGGCAGTGTGGTGTAGACAGAGGCTGGAGAAATTAAACAGCAGTGATGGAGGGTTTGGTACTGAGCAGGAGGTCGCTAATTGGGGTAAAAGGCCCTCAGGACTAATTACAGCAGCGAGGCTCCGGCGGCTGTGGGGTGCTGGTGGTGGGATGTGTGGCCGGCTGCTCAGCCCCAACATCCCAGGGAGCACCACGACCTGGCAGTGCCCCCTTCTCCAGAGGTCAGGAACCGGGATAAATGACACGCCTGAGATCCTGTGAGGGCAAAGAGGAAGAGGGTCTCCTGCAGAACTTGACAAACAAGAGAAAAAGTACCTTTCAGCCTGCTAGAACGGAGGGAAGCCTGTCCCTTCGGGTTGGTGAGCACTGGGCTGGCCAGAGGTGGGTGACCCTTGGCGGGAGGTTTATTCGGGAGCTGGGGTTAGCACCCAGCTCGAAGCAGAGTGGCTCCTGAAGCAGAGGCTGTGGCAGTTCAGACAGGGCTAATTGATGAGGAATTGCCACCAGAGTGCTGTGTCATCCAGAGGAGTTGAACTCTGGGCTGGCTGGGAAGCAAGGCTGTTAAACAGGTTGTGGTGGTATTTTGGGCTGGGGTGGATTTATGGTCCGGAGGAGCAGCTCTATCCGTCATCTGTGAAAAGCCTCATTTACAGAGAGACACCGTGAGGAAAGGCAATCAGCTTGAAACCTGCTAAGCTGGGAATTTATAACCATTCTGCAGGGGAGTGCTCGTCCGTCTGATCAGCAGGAGCCACAGAAGCAGCAGGAGGAGGGAAGCAGCCCCAGAAGACACAGGGACCTCATATCTCCCCGAGGAAGACCTGTCTGAAGGCATGGTCCCACCAGGGCTCCCCTGGCCCCCCGCAGCCCCCTGTGAAGAAGGGTGGGTAAAAATGACAATGGAGTTCCTAACTAACCTCTGCTGGGACAGGGCCATCAGTGGGAATATCTGGGAGCACCTCCATTAGGGACGTACCTTCCTGTCCTCAGTGAGCAAAGGGGACTTCTCACAGAAAAAAAAAGAGGAAGAAAAGGGCATTTGGGAGGGCATGGTGATGCCACCCAGGCTGTTGGCTCTTGTGCTAGAGAAGGCGTGGGTGTTTGTGGTTGCGGATTCTATGAAAACCTTGTCCCCATCCCCTTGCTTCTGAGGTGGCAGAGTGGCCATCAACACCGACGCTTCAGGGCAGGCCAGGGAGCAGCCAGCCCCCGTTCCCAGACCACCCCGTGGGGATTTTCAGTTTTTTACCATTTGTGAATATTTGCTGGCGGTGGATTATTAAGGTTGCAGAGGCAGTTGCATTAGCAGAGCCCACACTGCTCCCATGCTCGGGTCCTCCTGTGATGGACTTCCCTATAAAACCCCTGACTGAAGGATGGATAGCCAACATCATCATTTGTGCTGCATTTTTCTCCCCCGTGGAGGATGAGCTCCAGTTACTCCCATCCATCTCATTCTTTCAAGTCATCTTCAATCTGCAATTTCCCCTCACCCCGAAAAGAGTAAAAAATCGATCCATTTCTTTCCAATTTCAGACCGGGAGAGGGAAGGAGCCCGGTGAGAGGCAGAGGATGCCTTTCGCCACTCTGAGCACACACCTCTCCCTGTCCCTCCCCGTGCAGAGCGTGCGAGTGCGGCTGGTTGGGAGTATTGATTCCTCCCCGGAAAGTGCAGCCGGCTGCGCTCGCACCCTGACCTCCAGCTCACCCTGCAGAGACAAAAATACACAGCTTCAGGTCTCCGCAAGACAGAAAAAAAAAAAAAAAGCAGTTTCTCCACTAAAGAAGGCGATGGCTGTCCCAGCCAGGACAGCAGCTTGGGGCTGCGTGGCACTGCCACCAGCACCGGCAAACCGGGCGACCCTGGAGCTGCTCCGCCTTCTCTGCCCATTAATTCTGCATTTCCTCGATGTTCCTGCACCATGTTTATGGGCACCTACAGGGAAATGATTGATCCTGTGAGAACCATCTTTCCTTTAAAAAAACAAAGACATAAACAAATAAATAACATTTCAAAAATCAGCGCGTTTCACTCCTATTTGCACCAGGGGGACAAAACCTAGTGGGCACTAGCACTTGAAGAGCTTCATCCCAGCCCCACCGACCACACAGCACTGGCAGGGCCTGGCGAGAGGGAAGGTGCCAGCTGGGAGCTGGAGCAGCAAGGGCGGAGAATGGGAGGAATGGGGAGTGGGGACAGAGGAAGGCAGAGCTGATCCCCAGGGCTGTCTCCATCTCCAGTGAGCTGCGTTTGATTTCAGGTGCTCTGCACAGTCTCACTGCAAGGCGGGACCTCTGCTGATGCTGGCTCACGACATACACTTTTTAGAGGGTTAACAAAACAGAAGTCAAATAAACACCAGCATAACATTCTAGAGGTAAAAGTAGTGTGGCTACTCTTACACTAAGTGTATGCTATAATATATCACTATTGTACCCTGTGCCATATCTGACAACAAATATGATTTTAGGTGTCATGCAGCAGGCATTTAATTATTGGAGACATGGGCTTAATGGCATTTGTGTCACAGAAGTGAGCGGTACAGATGTATCTTGACTCAAGGAGACTGAAATGCTGGCTTCAAAACTACCTCTCCCGATAATAGGTAATTTTACAAAAACAGTTAAATGAATCAGATTCAAACAAGGTCTGTTTTTTTCATCTGATCAATAGATCTGAAAGAAACAATGCCAAATATCATGAGTTATTGCAAGGCACTGATGACCATCAGGACAATGGGACTAGCAAAGACAAATACACACCTTTTCCTTTAAGCCTTTTATTATCATTATTATGGGTGATTAAAAATCCCATTAATCAGATGCTAAACGGATTAAACCCTATGAATTAATTTTCTGGAAATAACTAAGACAAACATTCTGTGCAGAGCTCATTTAATGAAATAGAAGCTGTTTATCTGCAAAATTAGGGCTTGCGCATATCTGAGCTTCAGCTGGAAAAATCCACTCCCGTGTGGGCACAGCGGGTGCAGGCTGGAGACGCCACCCATTTTTTTACCCATTCTAAGTAAAAGAAAGATCTTGCTCTAAGTAATTTATGATTCATTACACAAAGAGCTCATTAGCTAGGACTAGAAAATAAAATTACAGTCATTTAAGAAATAATTCCTTGATTTAGTGTTTAAGAAAAGGAGGCTGCAGGGCAGAGGAAGCTGGTGCCGCCCCACGGGGTCCGGAGAAGGGGCTCGGCGGAAGGCTGGGGAGTGGGCACAGCCACACCTCTTCCAGCTGTGCATCCATGAAGAAGACAAGCCACCCCCTCCTTCCTCCAGCTGTGCCCTGCTGTCACCGTGTCCTCGTCCAGTGCCACATTGCACACCCTGTGCAATGAGGTGCTGGGAGGAGCCATGGGTCTCACCAGCATGGGCTCCACTCACCAGCAGCTGAGCTGGCGCCCATTGTCACGTGCGGGATGAGAGCTGGTGTCATCCGGGCACTTGGGACATGGCAGCTTATATATAAAAGACTGGGGACTAATGGCAGCTGAAGCAGCACCAGCCCCAGCTCCAAAGTCCTAACTGTGAGCCCTGCAATGACTCACCAATGCTAAAAACCCAAGTGCCTACTTTATTTCACCTTTGCACTTCCTCATGCTATAAAACTACCATAAATAATTTGTTAAAAGTTGTGGATAATAATAGGTAACGTTTTAATCATACACACACTTCTTTACCGGTTGAAGTTTGGCCGGTTATTCATGAATGCAAACAAAAAGGTGGGGAACAATCGCAGCGGCCACAGGAGCCCACAGAAACACCTCATCAAAGGCCAGCGTAGTGCCTTTGGTGCTGGCAAGTTCAAAATGCTCTTGCTTTGTACCACCTAGATGGATGCAAAGCATTTGCTGGCTGGGGCATCACGGCTCCCTCAGAGCTACTGCCCTACAGGACTGTCAGCAGCAGGAGGCCTGGGAAAAGGAAATCTATAAGTTATGTTTTCTTGGAAGTAATTTCGTAATCATGTTAGTTCATTATCATGAACAATTGCTGGCACCTTTTTAACATGACTGTATATCTCATGGGTCCGCCTTGGGCACTGCTGCTGGGTCCAACCAACCTTGTACCTGGTACTGCAGTGAGGACCAAGAAGGATGCCCTTGAAGGATTACCCTAAAATAAGGTGACGACTTCTGGTACATTAGCAAAACATAAATCAGGGGAGCTTGAGGCTGGGACTGGTTTCAGAGGCTGAGATTTACATAAACAGCAACATATTTTTCTCTGGGCTGAAGTGCATAAGGCAGCAGAGGAGTTTCATCAGATTTAACTGCTCAATGGTCTCAGCTCAGCCCTTGAAGCCACCAACTTAACAGTGGTGAGTTTCTAAGTCAATCTCAGGATTTTCTTGATGGTTTGTCTACAGCTGTACTCCTGTGCCAGTCATATCCTCAACCTTTTTCCTGGAAGATTCCCATGAAACCGTTTTTACCTGATAACAATTAAACAAGAAGATGTTTCTGATCAGTTTCGCCATTAATAACAATGATATGGGAAATGAGCATTAATTGATTTTTCACCAATCTCTTTCCCTCCCACAATTATGGAGCTGCCTTTGAGTGTAAAATATTGGAGCCAATGTGACAAAAGTTTCATCTATGGTGCAGTAACACCCAGGCCAAGTGATGAGGCAGCCTCACAGTGACATCATTTGCCTTTATCATTCAGGTATGGACACGGCGCACGAAGCCCCTGCCTGATTCCATGTGAAATAATCATCCTTTGACACAGCCCCCACAGGGTGCCCAGACCCCCCAGAGCTTGTTTGTCACTGGTCTGTATGATGCACAAGCCTGTTTACCCTCCTGGTGCTGTCTGCCATGCAGCCGTGGCAATGTCCTCTGGAAACTGCCCAGCTACCCACCGCCCTTATCCCCATCCCTGGTGGGACAAACAATCCCAATCTCTAAGGCATTTCTCTGGTTCCTAAGTAATGCTTCTGCCTTACAAAGAAAGCACTGGAGGAGCTTTTAAATCCAGCATCCGACCCTTAAAGCACCATCAGAGACAAGTGGACCTTCTGTTTGCATTCATTTATAGCCTTCTCTAGAAATTGCCTATTGAATTACTCCTTCTTGTGCCTGTTTAAATAAACAGGCGTATTTGTTATTGCTGTTGAAAGTTCCGTGTTTGGCCTTTTTAAGTCATTTGATTAGGAAGTAGAGGGAATATTTTAGCAGCAAAGAAGGCACTGACAATCAGCACTAGTAGGAATAATCCAATTTTCTTAGCAAAGAAGGGCAAGGGTCCTCCTAGGAGGTCAAAGCTCCCTTAGCACAATTAGAACTTTAATTAATGAAATTGGTTGAGCCTCTGCCAGCAGAACCAGTGGATTTGTCCCTGCCCAGCAGAGATATAGGAGAGGAGACACAAGCTCCCTATGACGGGGTCAGTGGGCTCTCCAGCTGGCACAGCAATGGGCAGAGCTGTGCATAACCCCCGAATGCAGCCAAGCCCCCTGCCCTGCCAGTGGAGCCCATCTGCTCTAGAGATGCGTCCTTGGGGCTCCTCGTTTAACGTCAAAAGCAAAATTGGCCTTGTTCAGCAACTTTGTGATGAGCAGCACAACTCTCGGTATGTCGTGCTGTTCAGACATGCTGTCTGCAATTAATATTGCATAACGGCCTCCTGATTCCTAAATTATGTATTTCTCCTTCTCAGCATTGTGTGTTTTTTACAGGGTTAATTATTTTCCATCATTCCGCCTTTAGCAACAGTCATCTTAATTAAGGGGGCCAAGTTCCGCTCTCCCTTCTGCCCGGCAGATCCTAATGAAATCAGTGGAGCCACACGGTGTCAGTGGGAGAGGGACAGTGGCCATCTACCTAAAAATAAAATGTTCTCTCTCTTCTTAATTAATGCATAAAATTAAACCAAGGTGTAATCTCCAATTTCTGACTAAATGTCACTGAGTAAATTGCTGCAAAACCCCCACTCGGAGTGGCCTTTCCATGTGCAGTTCAAATCCTGCCTGTGCCCTGACCACAGAGCTGGTTGACCACACTGTGACCAGACTGGAGTGAGATGCTCAGGTGAAACCTGCTTCCCTGGGAACCAGTAGTGTGCCTCTGGCATCACACCAGCACATGCTGGATTTCCTGGCTTTGCTTTTGGGGATTGAAAACAATGTTGGAAGTCTGCAATGAGACACTGGCCTCAACATGCCCCAGGGGAGGTTGAGGTTGGAGCTGCAGAACAATTTATTCCCCGTAAGGGTTGTCCAGGGCTGTCCCAGGCTGCCCAGGGCAGTGGTGGAGTGCCCCTTATCCCTGGAGGGGTTTCCAAGCCCCCCCTGGAGCTGTGGTGCTGAGCGCCATG
>JANIJG010011122.1:15168-27748 GCA_024611175.1 Megaceryle torquata
GGTCAGTGGTGCCCTGGCAGTGCTGGGGGAACGGTTGGACTCCATGATCTGAAAGGGCTCTGCCACACCAACCCATGCTGTGATTCTGTAAAAAAGGTTTAAAAGAGCCAAGAGCAGTCATGCCTGCCAGTGTCCCCCCTGGGCTCTCCTTCCCCTGTCCTGCTGCTTGCTGCCTCTCAGCATCCCTCAGCTGCTGGCAGCAAAAGGGCTTATCTCGAGCTATTCCTCCCTTGCTTGCATTTCCTGACAGCCGCCTCTCAAAGCAGAGCCAGGCATCCATGCAGTGGAGGCTCCAATAAGTGGATCCACATGCAATATTCATGGATCACTTCAGAATAGTTACAGATCCATCACGCTTGGCAGCAGAACGGCGTACGCTCCTAATGCTGGGCTTAAGCACCTTTTTGAACCAGAGCCCTCAGGATGACCACACCGCTCAGCCTGGAGAGCAGCCGAAAGAGTGGTGATGCCTGCGGTGGCTGGGTGATGCCCAGGGACACAGGCAGCCTGGAGTCTCCTCTGACCATGCTGACAAGGCCAGTGTCCCTTCTGAGATGTTTCCCATAAGGTCTCTGGGAGGTGACGGGGCCCACCAGACAGTGTCATCAGCCCATCCCCTTCAGTACTATGTTCAGCTCAAGAGCACTGGGGTGCCCTGTGTTGACCCCGTGGATGGTTCTTTCCTGTCACAGCCCCCCCGCCCGCTCTGCAGCACCCCCACCCACTTCCATTGTAGCCTCCAGAGAAGCTCTGGGAAGCCTTTTGGAGACCTGGGGCAGAGGGACACGCCAGCTCACGAAACCACTGCTCGTGTACCTGGCTGAAGCCATCAGATCAGCCTCCAGAATAAAGGGAACCCAAGGGACCCCGGCTGGAGCTTAATTCCCTCGCTCAGAGCAAGGTTTGTTTATCAACTTCTTCTGTGTCTGGCCACACCACACTGCAGCTCCAAAACCGATCTCATCCCTCAGGATTAAATTTTACACAATCATTCCAGAGTCTATGATAATCACTCCATAAAAAAAATGAAGAGATTGGGGATTTTTTTCAATGCAGAGGATTAGGTCTAAATACAAGTAATCTGCAGGAAGCTCACTGCATGCACACCACTAATCGCTCCCTCACTCTTCCCAGCTTTAGCCCTTTCATTAGTATTTTCCAGAGTAGGGCTGTTTGTCCTTGGTGAGGTCAGGCCGACGCAGAGTCAGACACGTCCCGAGGGCTGCGGCCACGTGGCAGCCCACGGGGGTTTGCACGAGGGGCAGAGGACAACATCCACAGCAGCAGCAGCAGCTCCAGTGCCATACATCCCTGAAGTGTCATGCATCACTCCAGTGCCCTGCATCCCTGAAGTGTTGTGCATCGCTCCAGTGCCCTGCATCCCTGTGGTGCCCTGCATCCCGGCGGCAAGCAATGGAGCAGGGCTGGGGGCACAGCTGGGCTCTCTGCCTCTTGCTCCACTCCAGACAGGAGCCTTTGTTGTGGGCCTGGTCATACTTTTCACTCTGGGATCTTTCTAGTTTGCTTTTGGAGGGAGGTGCAGTAATTGGCTAGGAAATGTCTAATGCAGTGCCACAGACCGGCTGCTGGGAGCTTCTTAGGTACACTGTTAAAAGAGAAGACTCAAATCCTGAAGCTGTTAGCAAATTCCTGCTGGTTTTACTAGGTGAAGCATGAATAATAACCTGTCAGCTGGTGATTTCCCCAGACGTGGGGCAGTTGTCTCCACGTTCCCCTGAGAGCCCAGATTGCTTTGGCCATCCCAGGCAGCAGCCGGCTGGGCGAAGGCAGCCTGCCTGCCTGCTTGCCCGCGCTGCCGTAGCCTTGCCATGGGTTGCCTTGCATTACAGCTGGAGGTGGGGATGAGGAGGTGGAGCCCACCATGGTGGTGCAAACACCTGCAGCCTTTCCCATCCCATCCCCTGCTTGTGCAAGAGCTTCCCCCCATTGCAGGGCTGTCACTTCTGCCGAACTCTCACCTGTCAGGCTTGCAAAGCCCCAGTTAACTAACCCGTGCCTTGCATTTATAGCAGCAGGGAGTGCAGAAGGTAATTGCCCACCCCGTTGGCACCCCAGGATTACTCCTGGGTTTTGGTGCTGTTTCCCACTGAGGCTTGGGGCTGCATCCCCATGCGTTCTTGGTGGGACACGAGCAACTCATCATGTGCCAGTCTGTGCCTGCGGCTGAGGGGGACAGGGCAGCGGGCTCCTGGGGCTGCTAGAAAGTGTGGGTTCAAAGACTGAGAGAAAGCCTGCGCCCCATAAACTCAGAAAGAGACGTGGGTCCTTTATGTCCAGCAAGCACTTTTGCAAATATAATTAAAATAAATACTTACCTGGGACTGCTCTGACCACAGGTATCAGGATACATGGCCAGACTTTTAAAACAAGATAGCTTTAGCACTTAGAAGACGACTCGAGCAGACTTGGGGTACTTAAGTGCAAAATAATTGTCCCAAGAAATCCAATTCCCGGTCCTCTATAGAGAGTGCGTGCGACACCAGGAAGCAACCAGGAAGCGCACACGCGACACCAGGAAGCGAACAGGAAGCGCATCTCTATAGAGAGCGCGCGTGACACCAGGAAGCGCGTCTCTATAGAGAGCGCCCGCAACACCAGGAAGCGACTAGGAAGCAACCAGGAAGCACATGTACAACACCAGGAAGCAACACAGAAGTGACCTAGAAGCGTGTATCTATAGACAGCGCGCACAACACCAGAAAGAGACCAGGAATCAAGCGTGTGACACCAGGAAGCGAGCAGGAACCGTGTCTCTATAGAGAAGAAAGGCAAAACCAGGAAGTGACTAGGAAGCAACCAGGAAGCGACACGGAAGAGACCAGGAAGCGCATCTCTATAGAGAAGAAACACGAAACCCGGAAGTGAATAGGAAGCGACCAGGAAGCACATGCGCAACACCAGGAAGCGACCCGGAAGTAACCCGGAAGCGTGTCTCTATAGAGAAGAAACACAAAACCAGGAAGTGACTAGGAAGCAACCCGGAAGCACGTCCCTATAGAGACAAAATGCAAAACCAGGAAGTGACTAGGAAGCGATTAGGAAGCAACCTGGAAGTGACCCTGAAGCGCATCTCTATAGAGACAAAACGCGAAACCCGAAAGCAACCCGGAAGCGACCCAGAAGCGACCCAGAAGTGACCCGGAAGCGCGTCTCTATAGAGACGAAAAGTGCGACCCGGAAGCGCGTCTCTATAGAGAAGAAATGCGCAACCCGGAAGCGACCCGGAAGTGACCCGGAAGCGAGTCTCTATAGAGACGAAATGCGGAACCCGGAAGCAACCCAGAAGCACGTAATTATAGAGATGAAACGCAAAACCAGGAAGCGACTAGGAAGCGACCCAGAAGCGCGTCCCTATAGAGACGAAACGCGCAACCAGGAAGCGACCCAGAAGCGACTAGGAAGCAACCCGGAAGTGACCCGGAATCGCATCTCTATAGGGACAAAACATGAAACCAGGAAGCGACTAGGAAGCGACTAGGAAGCAACCCGGAAGTGACCTGGAAGCGCGTCTCTATAGAGACGAAACACGAAACCAGGAAGCGACTAGGAAGCAACCCGGAAGCGACCCGGAAGCACGTCCCTATAGAGACGAAACACGACACCAGGAAGTGACTAGTAAGCGACTAGGAAGCAACCCAGAAGAGACCTGGAAGCACGTCTCTATAGAGTGCGCTCGCGACACCAGGAAACGAGCCGGAAGTGACGGGAAGCGCATCTCTCTAGAGCGCGCACGCGACACCAGGAAGAGAGACGGATGTGACTGAGAACCACTCTCACGACACCAGGAAGCATGCCGGAAGTGACCGGGAAGCACGTCTCTCTAGAGCGCGCGAATGACACCAGGAAGCGAGCCAGAAGTTACCGGGAAGCGCATCTCTATAGAGCGTTCCCGCGACACCAGGAAGCGAGCTGGAAGTGACCAGAAAGCACGCTCGCAACACCAGGAAGCAAGCTGGAAGTGACCAGGCAGCACGTCTCTCTAGAGTGCATGCGCGACACCAGGAAGTGAGATGGAAGCGACCGAGAAGCACGCTTGTGACACCAGGAAGCGAGACAGAAGTGACCGGGAAGCACGTCTCTATAGAGCACACACGCGACACCAGGAAGCGAGACGGAAGTGACTGGGAATCGCATCTCTATAGAGCATGAGCGCGACACCAGGAAGCGAGCTGGAAGTGACCAGGAAGTGCGTCTCTATAGAGAGCGCACGCGACACCAGGAATCGACCAGGAAGCAACCCAGAATCGCAACACTCTTAGAGAGTCCGATTCAGCAGCCACCCGGGCTGAAAGCACTTAGGCACACTCGGGCAGGCATTCAACAAAGCATTTAGCTACCCTGGCGGGGCATCAGCAGAATCCTCGGGGCCTTCGCTCAGGGCAGTGACTCAGGGAAACCACAGGGGCTTGGTGCTGAGATGGACCCACTGGGGTCCCACCTGGGTCTGGCCTGGGACCTGAGCATGCACCACAGGTCCATCCCCTGTGCTGCTCTGTTTGCAGCTGGCTCCTGCCTCTGCCAGCTGCTGCTACTGCTTTAAGACTCAGGAAGAGGGTTGCTCATTAGCACAGCAGCGTGACAGGAGCCGCAGGTGGCCTGTTCCTTACCACCTTCCCCGGGGAACCCGTTTTCAGTACAAGCAGAGATGCTGCAAACCAGCAGCCTTGGCTGCTAAATGCAGCTGAGAGAAGCTTCTGGTAATAAATTCATAGATCTTCACACACCAGCAAGCTGACAAGCACCTGGTTTAGAGAGACTTTAAAACTATTTTGGGTGCAGTCAGTCAGACCAAGACCCCCTTATGCTTGGAGACCCTGAGCACCAGCTTCAAAGAAGGGAAGGAAAGCACAAAGATATCCCAGAAAGGGCTGATTTCAGATCTTCAAAGCACAACTTTCCTGTAGAGTTAAAAAGCCCATGTCCCATTTCCATGAATAAGTCAAAAAGTGTGAACCTTTCCTAAGTGCACAGCCAACCCAACAGGTGTTTCCTCCGTCGGGCTTGAAAGCGAATCGATGCTCCTGGTTTCTTTTATGTGGTGTAGCTACACTGCTTCTCTGACAAAACACTGTCTCTCCTCTGCTCCAGCTGGTTGAATCCTTGTCTCTGTTTCAAACACACTTCTCTTCTTCACTCTTTTTCTACTATCAGTAAAAATCCCATTGGATGCATCTGCTGGAGGTTATTTTCTTACTGGCAGTTGATAGCCAGTGAGGGCGTCCAGGCTGCTCCAGCACCCACCGCTCCCTGGCAGCCACCCTGGACACGATGCTAATGCTGCTCACAGTCACATCCAGATCCTCACCCTCTCCCCATCCCTGTCCTCTACACCCACCACAGGCTCCATGGCTCGTTACCACAAGCAGCCTGGCAGTTCGGTGCCTGCCCTCCATCCTGCCACCTACACTGGGACACTGCAGCTGCAGACAGAGGGGTTTCATGTGGAAAGAACATTCCTCCTTGGAGAGCCTCAAATCTAATCAGGAATTCCTACAGATTTCCTGCTGTGTGCCACTGCCGCTTTTTCTAGCAAAGGCGGACGGGTGTTTATCACCAGCTGAGGACTTGGCACAACCTGCACACCGGGGCTTCCACCGCTACTGCCAGGGCGGTGGGGAGTCACAGGCAGTGGGACTCATCCTCCTCTGCCCCTTGTCTTCAGCGCAGCTTGCTAAACACCCTGTGGATAGTGAAAATACTGGCTCACCAACCCACCGCCTCCTTCAAAGCTTCACACACAAAATCAGCCACCTAATTGAGGAGCCACATTCCCAGGCTTCGGGGCAGGGAGCTCTGTACCTGGGCCTCCCCACTCCTCGCGCCCGCAGCCTCAGGCGAGCCAAGCTTCTGTGTCAATTACAGGAAAATCAATGAAGATACTGTTCAGGACTCCTTTTCACCATTCAGCACGGATGATATCCTTCACTTTCTAGCACTGATTCATTTACTTTCAGCCTCTCCAGGGGCTCCTGACATATTGCTATCTCTGAAGAATCTGAAGCAAGAACTGCCTTTGTTTCCACTGCAACTTGTTGGCATGCACAGGCTCCAGGGATGATGCTGCTGGAGTTGGGGCTCACCATGGGGTCAAAAGGAGAGCAGCTGCAGCACCTGGCAAGGTCTGTAAACATTTCTTGCCAAACTATCTTTCCAATGTCCTCCCAAATTTCATTAGTGCAGAAATTGGGCAGGACCAGGTGGCAAAATGAGTCCAAAACCCAGGGCTGGCCTGCCACTGCCCTTCCTCCTCCAGCTCCAGGCTGTCCTGGCCAAGCTGTCCCCAACAGCAGTGACCCAGGAGCACTGCAGCTTCTCCCACAGCCCTGCCATTGCCAACACATCCCTCTCCAAGCACCAAAGCCCTACCTCAGCAGTGTCTCTTGAAAGGGTTCATCTGCTTCTGTTGCCAAGGGCTTTGCCTGGGCCACCAGGACAGTGTGTCACCTTCCCATGCTGTCACTGCTCATGATGAAAAACTGCCAGTCCACTCACAGATTGTGCCCAACAGCAGGTGACACATTGAGTGGGCTCCAGGACATGATGGGGCCAGCAGCAGAAGGGGAGCCCCACCTGCCCAGCAGCCCATTGGCCATAAATACTCTGCTCTCACTCATTAACTTTCACAGAGGCCATTGTGAGTTTTGTACCAAACCCAGCAGCTGGGAATTCTTCTGCCTGAGGAGTGCGAGAAGTGGACATGTACATGACACAAGGGCTGTATGGTCTTACTCAGGTTTGTATCCAGCCCCAGGATGTGTGATCAGAAACTCCACAAGATAATGTTAAGTATTATAGAACTGATTTTACCTAAAGGTGAAAAGTTGTAGATGGTTTACCTTGGCATGCCTGGGTGGACATGTTGAAGCTGAGGACACCATGCACTGGGTGTACAACAACAGAAACCATGTGAAGAGTCATGTAAAAAACCTTTCCTACATCAAACCAGTGTTATTTCCTACATCCCTATCCTTTTCCCTCTCCACCAAAGCCACAGGCATCCCACAGGGCTGGGATATAGACCTCCAGGCTGTACTTGGGCCAAGCTCCCACTGAAGGCTGAAGAACCCTGCTGTGAAGTAAAATCCAACCCTGCAAGCTCCTCCTGTTCCACCTCTTCAAAGAGAGCTTCATGCATGGAGAGCTTGTAGGATATAGCCCAGAGCGAGGATGGTGCTACAAAGACGGTATTTATTATTTATAAGGCACTTCTGTGAGCTCGGGGCTCAGATGCAGAGCTGTCTATAGGGGTGAGCCTTAGAGAGGGGAAAAAAAAGCAGCTCGAAGAAACACTGAAGGTATTGCAGGATGCACAAGTCATGCTTGTAAGAGACAGTCCTCAGATGACCGAAGTCAGGCTCTATTGGAGCTCACGTGAAATTTGCTGGTGATTTACGGGGCAGTTTAATTACTGCTAGGGCTCCTTCAGGTGGTATCATGCTCTAAACACCTTTTTTTAAAGAATGAAGAGTTTTCTGAACCAGCATTGGGTTTGGCATTGCCCAGCTGCAGGCTGTGGTGCAGGCTCCCTTTTACTCTGTACATACCATGCGGTGATACAGAGGGTCACAGTGAAATGCCGCAGCCCTGCACCCCTGTGCTGGGCAGCAGGGGGACGTTGTGCACCTGCCCAGGCACTGGTCCCTCAGCAAAGGCACAGGGTCCCGAGCAGCTCAGCTCCCCGCAGCTCAGCTATGCTCAGTCCCTACACACGCCCACCAGTCTTGGGGAGTCACTGGCACTGGGGCTGTTGAGGGGTCACTGTGGCTACAAGGCTGGGTCACCCCCAGACTTTTGGGAAGTCACCACAGGGCACTCCAACGTGGCGGGATGGGCACCCTGGGCACCCCAGGGCTGTCAGGGGCACCCCGGGGATGTCGGGGTGGGCGCACGGAGATGCCAGGTCGGGTACCCAACGGTGCTGGGAAAGATACCCCCGGGGCCGTCACGGAGGAAACCCGGGACTGCGGGGAGGCACGCTGGGGCTGTTGCGGGGGCACACCGTGGCTGTCGGCGGGGAGCACCGGGGCCGCCCGTGCGTGCGCCGCGGCCGCGGGGGAGGCTCGCCGGGGGGGGGGGGTGTCGGTGGCGGCGCCGGGGCTGCCGGGGCCGGGGCGGCCGCTCCCGGCTGCCATTTCATCGCGCGGCCGCTCGGTCCCTCCATTTTCTCTCCGGCTGCCGGCGGTGCCGCCCCGTCCCCGCCGCCGTCCCGCGCCCGCCGCCCCCGCACCCCTCGTTCCATGTAGACCCGCGGCAGCCGCTCCCCCCCCCGCCCCGCACACGCCCAGCCGCGGGGCCGCCTCCCGGCATGAGGAGCTGCAAGATGGTGCGGGTGGCCAGCGTGCTGGGGCTGGTGATGCTGAGCATCGCGCTCCTCATCCTCTCCCTCATCAGCTACGTCTCGCTGAAGAAGGACAACATCTTCGGCGCGCCCCGCGCCGCCGGCCCGGGGGGGCCCCGCATGTACATGTTCCACGCGGGATTCAGGTGAGGGGGCGGCCCGGAACGGCTCGGAACAGCCCGGGGAGGGGGGTCCGCCCATCCTTTCCCTTCCCTTCCGACACCCCGCTGCCTTCCGTGCGGTTCCCGGGGAGAGCCGGGCGGGCCCGGTAAGGCCCGAGAGCTCGGCGCAGTCCCGCACCCAGCCCCGGCCCGGCTCCGCGCCGCGCCCCGCCAAGGGGGCCCGGGGCCTGCGGGGAGTGGGATCGGGGGCAGGAGCGGGAGCGGGAGAGCCCCTCCCCGGGGACTGCAGCACCACGGAGGCCCGGCCCGGGCGTGGGAACCGCAATGCCCCGGGGGTGGTGAAAGGGGGGGAGCCGCTCGACACCACCCTGCGCTGCACGGCTCGGTGCAGCCCGCTACCGCCCGGCACGGCCCGGTGCAGTCTGGTACACGCCGGCATGGCTCATCGTGGGCCCGGTACAGCCC
This sequence comes from Megaceryle torquata, assembly GCA_024611175.1. Taxonomy (NCBI): domain Eukaryota; kingdom Metazoa; phylum Chordata; class Aves; order Coraciiformes; family Cerylidae; genus Megaceryle; species Megaceryle torquata. The sequence continues at coordinate 24,115 of JANIJG010011122.1, forward strand.
GATACAGTCCGGTGCCGCCCGGTGCAGCCTGACACGGCCCATCACGGGCCTCTGTACATTCCAATATGTCCCGTCACGAGCCCGGCAGATCCCGGCTCAGCCCGGTACATCCCAGTATGTCCCGTCACGATCCCGGTGCAGGCCAGTACAGCCCGGTGCATCCCGGCATGTCCCGTCACGGGCACGGTGCGTCGGGCGCTGTCCGTGGTGCTGATGCCACCGCCACGGGGAGGGCCGAGCCGGTAACGGTCTGCGGGTCTCTGTGTGTCTGTGTGACTCTGTATGTCTGCGTGGCTCTGTGTATGTCTGCGTGGCTCTGCGCCGTCATTCCCAGGTCCCAGTTTGCACTGAAGTTCCTGGATCCCTCGTTTGTCCCCATCACAAACTCCCTGAGCCAGGAGCTGCAGGAGAAGCCCTCCAAGTGGGCCTTCAACCGGACAGCCTTCACCCAGCAGAGGTGAGCCCATGCGTCCCGCCGCTCACCCCGCTGAGAATGTCCCCTTCCTTCCCCCCAGGATTTCAGCAAATACCACCAGGGACTGCTAAACACTCTGAGCTCTGAGTAATTTGCAAGTGGTGAGAGACAAAGGCTGAATCAGAGCATTTCCCCACATGGTTACAGCTACCTTGGAGGAGCTGATCATTTCAGAGCAGGAACTGCGACATGCATTCTTTCACCAAACAGAAAGTGACCCACTTTCCCAGGGTGCAAGTGAAATTGTCATTTCATGAAGCTAAACGGTGGGGCTTTAAAACTTGAAACAAACTGCACTGTAACAGCCATGAAATGCCATGCTCATGGAGGCCAATGCACACCCAGCTCAACTTCCCAGCAAGCGGCAGCTCTGAGCAAGTGCAGAGCTGCTCTGCCTCCAGCCCTGCCCCTCGGCTCTGCAGCCAGGCAGCCCTTGGTGCTGGAGGGCAGGACTTGTGCTTCCCTCCTCCCTTCTGGTCACTCTCCAGCACATCAGAACCAGCAATGCCCTTCTCAGGATGCCAAGTGCTGCCCATTGCCCTCAGGAGCCGTGGAGCACAGAGAGGAGACAGCACTTGCCTGCCCATCCTTTCCCCAGGAACTCCCAGGCTGGTGTGACAGTGGCCACCGGCAGTATTGCTTCACTCCTGGCACCACCGGCTCATTCTTCCGAAGTCTGTCTCAGTGTCACCCCTGTGATGATTTTAGCTAATGCCTCAGGATCTGCCTTTGCACTTGTCCGTTAGCCATAACCCATAATTAGGGCACCCAGTGGGACTCCATTAATGCTTAGACATTGGAGGATGCGAGCTGGAAGAAAGGTTGTTTGTTTTCTATAAACATGAGCAAATAAAGTGGCATGGGTTTCCTAATTTTATGCCCTGATAGGGAAATTCCTGGGCAGGGTTGGTTTTGTTTGGTTTTTAAGTATCCCTAATAACTCCTGTAAAAAAGCTGTGGAGTTGGCTCAAATAAGACATTAAGGCATTATATTTACATAAATGAAGGCAGCGACTGTCACTTGGTTTTGTGATTCAGGGCTTCTTAATGAGAACACAAAAAATACATGTATATAAAAATTGGCTCCTGTTAATTCACCTGAATATCCTGGACCACTCGGATTTGCTTCCCATATCTCATGGCAAACGTGGTATGCACCGTTACCAAAGATCCGTGGCCCAGCAAAAGACCTGTTTGCCAAGCCCATATGGCAGCGCAGGTGGAGCCACGCTGTGCACCACCCCTCGGCAGGGTGACGGCAGGGGTGTGCTGATGGCTGCACACCTCGGGCTTACGCAGGCAGTCCAGTATTTTAATGCTGATGCTATTCCAGGAGACACAGACACGTCTTTAGATGGTCAAGCAGGACTGCTCAGTCAAGCCAAGCGGAGCTCTAGATGAGGAGCCAGCTTCATAATTCCTGCCTATTTATATTAATTTAAAAGCCATTGTGCCACATTTCTCAGGAAAGTGCTTTACTACATTAAAGAAAAAGAAAAATGTAAGTCTAGCTGGAAAGAAAATCTCCACCACAGAAAAAGAGGAGATATAACTCCATGTTATCTTTTCTTTTTCTCCTTTATTTTAGGCAAGAAATTCTTCAGCATGTCGACGTAATAAAAAATTTTTCTTTGACCAAGAGTAGCGTCCGGATTGGACAGCTGATGCATTACGATTATTCCAGCCACAAGTATGTTTTCTCTATCAGCAATAACTTCAGGTCGCTGCTTCCCGACGTGTCACCCATCCTCAACAAGCATTACAACATTTGTGCTGTGGTTGGGAACAGTGGGATCCTGACCGGGAGTCAGTGCGGGCAAGAAATAGATAAATCTGATTTTGTTTTTCGTTGCAATTTTGCTCCAACTGAGGCTTTCCAAAAAGATGTTGGGAGGAAAACCAACCTTACAACCTTCAACCCCAGCATCCTGGAAAAGTATTACAACAATCTCTTGACCATTCAGGATCGCAACAACTTCTTTTTAAGTTTGAAAAAGCTTGATGGGGCCATTCTTTGGATCCCTGCTTTTTTCTTCCACACGTCGGCAACAGTCACAAGAACACTGGTTGACTTCTTTGTGGAGCATCGAGGGCAACTCAAGGTCCAGTTGGCTTGGCCAGGAAATATAATGCAGCATGTCAACAGGTGTGTATTTCTGCCTTGGATATAAAAATATGTCGCTCTGTACAAATACAAGTCTAGTTAATTTTCTATTCGTGCCTGATCTGGTTGCCACTATCTAGAAAGGCAGGACCTGATACCACTTGGTTTTAGAGCAAATGCTTCAGGAAGAGCTTTAGGTATTTCTTTACAGGTGTATGCAGGAAAATCTTCTTTGCTGTGAGAGTGTCAGAGGCTGTCCCAGGCTGCACAGAGAGGTTGTGGAGTCTCCTTCTCTGGAGAGATTCCAAACCCACCTGGCCAATGGGATGCTGGGCCCCCTGCTCTGGGTGACCCTGCTGGAGCAGGGGGGTGGCACCAGATGATCTCCAGAGGTCCCTTCCAATCCCCACCATACTGGGATTCTGTGATAAGAGGTGTCCAACCAGTTGGTAAATGTCTCCTGCCAACTGAGTTTTGTTTTTTCTTGGTCTCAAGGTGTGTGCCCTGAAGCTTCTTGACTTCTCCAAGATTCCTAAGTATAAAATGAAGGACATTTCATGTGTAAATGAAGAGTCCCTCTCTCTAACCCAAACTGTTTCATCATGGTGGAAAAATACTGTAAGGATTGGGAAGAGCTGCAGGGGCTACAATGAGGACATGCTCAGTAGTGAAATGTGCTCTTGTCTATAAGTACAGGGGTGTCCATGAAACAACCAGGTCCAGATAGTCAAACAGAAGCCCCAAATGCTACTTAACTGTGCAGTTTGTGGCCATTTATCCTTCGGTCCCCTGCCCTGTGAACCCCATGTGCTGGTGGTGAGGATCACAAAAGCCAATGGCCCTGAGTCCACCTGAGAGGAGCTTGCTTTCCACCTGAGGAGTGGGCCTGTGTGAACCTCCTGAGGTTCAACAAGGCCAAGTGCAAGGTTCTGTCCCCATCTTTCTGCCAGGACCCTTCAAGTCCTGAAAGGCCACCACAAGGTCTCCCCAGATGGAGCCTTCTCCTCTGCAGGCTGAACCCCCCCAGCTCTCCCAGCCTGGCCTCCCAGCAGAGG
>JANIJG010011123.1:14289-60030 GCA_024611175.1 Megaceryle torquata
GTTGTTAATGCCTCAGGAGGGGTACAGCTACACTGAAATAAAAAAAAAAATAAAAATAAAAAAAAAATTAAAAAAAAACAACCCACAAACCAAAAAAAAACCCAAACCCAAACAAACAAACAAACAAACAAAAACAAACAAAACAAACAAACAAAACCAAAACAAAACAAAAACCCCAAACCAAACAAAAAAACCCCACAAAACATACAAATGTAGCAATTTTTTATCCTGGCAATATAAATGTTAGACTAACAGTTCCTAACAAGTTCATGCAACCAAGACAACTGGGGAAGGGAAAGCCCACCACACCTGGATGACTAGTATTAGATATAATGAGAAGGGAAAACCAACCATAAAATATCATCATATGGCATCTTCCAAGCTGCCTGTGTATTCAATCCATTTACAGCCCCAAATGGCTTCGTCTGAGTCTCTCAAGTTAGCATCATTCAGAAGTCTGCATTGTAAAACCATCTCCAGGAAGTCAACAATTAGCCTGGGGAGAGTTATGCTGAGATTCTGCCCAGATGAGAGGTTATCAGCAAAATAACATGTCTGCTGAAAAAAGTGGAACCAAAAATGTATGCTCAAATACCTAATCAAATCACATCCTTGTGATCAGAAGGGAAACTCAAGACCCTTCACAAGCTGGATGTCCCTGACCTTCTTCTGAAGGTCCTGTGGAGAAATGACAGTGTTGGTAGTAGCATTTCAGCATAGCAAGATGACACATCTACAAGAAATAGCCGTTCATGAGCTAGGCAGTTTTGACTGGAAACAAAATGACTAACTCCCAAGTCATAAGCAAGGAAAGACACATGGGGTCAGAGTGAGGATCCTGTCCAGCACCCTGCTTCTTCACCATAGGAGGTGTCCGGGAGAAAGCAAGAGAAGAAAACACCTGCAGGGACACACTCTCCTGCTACCTTCACCACACCACCTGTGGTTGAAGAACCTTGACCAGAGATTGCATCCTGCTTCATAAAGATACTATGTGCTTGAATTGTCAATTCAAGGAAATGAGGGCACTGAAAGTAATACTACTCTCAGTGAGGGAGTACACACCTGGATACTGGAAAGCAAATAAAATAACAGACAGCTGAGGTGTGAAGTGAAAATGTGTGAACCCCTTCAGTCCATCTCAAAACCTGGAGGACTTATAAAGCACATAGATAATGGGGCTCCAGGCTCCTGCTGTCTCAAGTATCTGACACTCAAGAATGCTGGCAGGAAAATGGGAGTTTTTATTTTCTGGCATAAGCACAGTGTCTGGATCAGGGTTTCAAAGTCAAATACAGTGTCACATGACAGAGTCAACACTTTCTCTGGCCGTGTTACACTCATTGTGATTTCACCCACATCAAGTCCCAGTGATGGACTGTGGGGATCGTATCTAACTAGCAGTAACTACTAAGAAGTTGTGAGGTTCCTATCTTGAAACAACCCCTCTAAAACTGGCTATCTGCCACCTAATGAAACTGTGGTTTGAAAAACAGCCCACTGTGGTGTTGAGGTGAGGGGACATTTTTCCTTCTGGCCACTGAAGACTGTTACACAGAGAGACTGACAATCTTTGGAGTGCTAAAATTATACATGGTAATCTGTACTTTGGCAAATACACCAAGAAAAAAAAATGGTCATTTAAAACAGACAAAAAAGTCTACATTGGATTTCTATGAATTTAGAACATTTAAAAGAATAAAAAGCCCATCAGCATTTACTATTACCCAAGTCTTTTTAAAAGATATATTTCTCATATATTCATATCTTTCAGGAATGTTGATGTAATGTGGAATGGTATATTTTGTATATTCTTACTATAGTTTTAATGACTAAACAAAGGGCCACCTATTAAGTTTTCATATGGAAAGAATATGCAGGTTCTCTAATGATGGAGTCTGCTTTCCACTTCCGTAACCTGAAAGATGAGTAATAAAAAAATTGTTTCTCGCAAGAACAGCAGTAACTTAATCTAGTTATTTTGCAGGTCCCAGCAAATGATAAAAATATCCTACATTGTCTTTCATATCTGTACAATCACGTAAGAGCTAAGCATGTTCTGCCCATGATGGATAAGAACACTAAATTAGCAAATTTCTTCAAAGTCTGACTTCAGCTGATGAGCACAGGTGTTGCACATCTGGTTGTACACCTAGTGGTAAGTGTTTGAAAATGCTCAGGAAAATAAAGGAAGAGATTTTAAACAGGAAGGGAAAGTATAAAGAGAGTCAGAAAAGGGGTAGCAAAGAATCCTGCTAGAAAGGTGAAAATGAAAACACCCCAAAAATCCACACTAAGAGGTGAAATTTGAACAGATTTGTTTCACTGAAAACAAGTCAGAAGTTCTTGGGAAGCAGGAGGCTTAATGGCTTCAAGTCAGTGTCTCATTAGATATGTTTGCCTTGCTTTTACCTCTCCTTCAGTATTCTCTCCACTTCTCCTACTTGCACTATGATATATGGTATGATCTTCAAGACCAATGACCAGTCATTTTTGGCCAATTTCCTTACAAGCTTATTGCAGATCAGTTGCATATGGCTAGTGTTTTGTGCCAGTGATGCTGAGTGCTTGAAATTGTTTTACCAACCAGACAATCGCTTTGTTTCTGTGGAAGGAAAACCCCCATATACTCCATTTCATCAGAAAGCAGGAATGCATTAGAATATTTTTATCAATAGAGAGATTGCAAAGTTATATAGCTATGAAAATTTTATCATACTAGAGCATTTCTACAGCATTTATGGAAGGTGACAATTTTGCAAAATTTAATGTTAACTGTAATGTGTTAATCCAGAGAGATCATAAAATAATCTCTCTACTCTGTTATAATAACAGTTTGATAAAATGACCATTTTATTTTCTGACTGGTAATCAGCTGATCATTACACCAGCACTCATAGCAAGGCTGGAACATGATCTTTTTCCCCTTTTTAGATGTGAGCTGTAGATTGTATGTTTTATACCAGAAGCTTGTTCCCAGAAAAATGCTTTTCAAGTATACATGTTATTTAAAATGCCTTTTTAGTGCTTGGCGTTGTCTGTCTCATTATCTTCTGCTTTTTTTTGTAGGGATTGTCATACTCTTACCTTAATTGCCCAACACAAATCTCTTCAGATTTACTGGGTTTGAGACTAAAGTCTAATAGAAATACTAGGTGAACTGTTTTCATCTCAGGCAGACTATTTGACTGAACAGTACAGAAAATCTCATGATTTTTTTCTTTGTTGTGAGAAGGATATTTCTACTCTAAGCACATAGCACAGATTTGCCTTTAGCCATAACACTATTTCTTAAAATGAGTCATCCATGGAAACAGATAGGTTTAAATTACAGAAAAAATGCTTTGCAAACTAACCAGTGTTGCAAAACCAGAAATAGCTCAAGAGACCTGGAGACACTCCAGTTCCACAGCATTCATCCATTCCCTGAGTTCTCAACCAGTCACCTTCCTGTCATCCCCCTTCCTTTTGGAAGATTGTTAAGTTTCAGTTAATGCAAGACTGAAAATCTGTCCAGAAATGGATGTGATAATGGGGAGTAAGAAGCAAATCATTCTTTCTTCTTTCATTATTTCCAATAGAGACTTAGGTTGTAGAGGCTTTGCTAGTCTCTACCATGACTTTCGTTACATACAAAAATTTGGGACAGCATATTTAAGCAACATATAACCACTGAACATCTGATCCAATGCATTCCCTTGCCTGTTCATGGAAAGAGTTGACTGCAGCATCACACAGTGTTTGTGTCTGTGGTTTTGATGAGCTGAATCCAAAACCAACCATTTTCTGTTCCGTCTGGGGCCATAAATCAGAGCCTGTCCTGGAAGCACAGGCATTTTAGAATAAGAAGGAAACCTCCTTCAGCAATTGCAGAAGAGCCTGGATTATTATGCAGCACATAAGTCTTAAACTGTGTATTTTACAAAACCTTTCCTGCCATGACACGCTGCGGACCAGAGTCATCTATTTCAAGCATGAATTTCTTTCTGCCTTGTGCTTGCAGAGGTCTGCTCAGGGACAAGAGCTGAAGTAGAGCTAAATTCCTGACCCCTGTCTCCTCACCAGCTAATGAAGCCAGTCAGGACCACAGAATCATCCCAGCCACCACCCAGGCCCAATAATATGTTGTGTGTGGCAGCCTGTATATAATTATTCTGAGAAGTGTTTTTCCTAAAACAGGGTAGCCCTGTGACCTCAAAAATATTTGCAGGTAAAGCTCTGTGATACATGGACTTCTTTGCAGAGCTGTGAACCTTGAATTACAACACTTACTGTGAGTCAATATTAACACACACTGCTGATGGCCAGAAGATTGTGCCAAAGAGGGTACTATGCTGTGTGTACCCCGGTCTGCCTTTCCTTGAAAATCTTCTGCTGGGCATTGTTACCTAATCCTTTCCCTGCAGACAGGTCTCACCACAATAATAACTGAAGCAAACTGTGTTCATAGGAAGGAGAAGACAGAAAACATGGGGGAAACTATCTAGATGACAATAAAAAGTAGATCAGGTGGTGGCTTCCCTGCCAGGAAGACTCCTGACTTCCCTCCTATCTTCCCAGGCCAGAATGAAGTTCCATGGTGTGGTGGGGGCTGTCAGGACTGTCTGGGATCTGATGCTCCAAGGTTTTTCTTGCCTTCCTTCCCTAATAATGTTAAAATAGATCTTAGCTTGACAGATTCTCTCCTTCCTGTGTTTGTCAGCAAGGTTCAGAGCCAAGAGCAGTGGCAGCCCTGAGGAGCCCTTTCTCATAGTCTGTTACAAAGGATTGCTCCACTGCAGGTAAGCATGGAGAGGGAACCAACACTTCCCATCTTCAGATTTTACAGACGGAGTAGCTCTGTATCTTTCAAACACCTTTACAGACATCTAGCGTTTCAAAATACTGAGAGTATCTGGTCTTGGTATTATTTTTTGTGGGGATTTTGGAGGATGTAAATACAAACAGTATGAAATATACAGGTAGCTTTGGGTGGAGATTTTTAACATCTTCAAGGTTAAACTGATGATTATTTTTCAAATATTTTAATGAATCGAGTAGACATAAAGAAAAGTTTATTTTCTCCACCTTTGTTCAAATAAAAAAAAAACAAAACCTCCTGCCAAAACTGCAGTATTTTATTTTAACAGAATTAGAGGACATATGAGAAGGAAAATCTGTAACCATTTTTGTGTCAAATGAAGTGCATTAACTGTTGGACATCTGTACTTTGAATTGCCTTTCTCCAAACGCAGTTTGTTAACACCCAGTCAAATTCACAATATTTCCCCACGCCACTGAGTACAGATTCATTATTGGCATCAACCACTTCTTCCTTTCTCCCTTCCTTCTTCCCCACCCCAAAAATTCTTGTCTGAACAATTGCACCCAGCTAGATGGCTGTCAGCTTGTCCAGGCACTTGGCTGCCTATGTGTAATAGCTGAGGACAGGCCCCTAACTTTGAAATCAGACAGCCTGTGTATCAGCAATTGCAGTTTCCAGTGCGAAACATCTTCCTTTTGTTCATCTTTCCCATTACTCTTCTTCCTTTCTTCTTTCAGTGCTCTCACGCTCATGGTGGATGGAGGTATAAACAGAGTCCCACCATGCCACAAAATACATAGCAGCACTTTGGGAAGTTTGACAAACGGGAATACATGTTTAGATTTCTTGACTAAGAAACAATGCAGAAAAGAGGGTTCTGGCAAGCTTCCTGGAGATGGGATGCAATTGCTTAGTTCTGCAATATACAGTACGGGTTACAAGCACTTTGAACATTCACGGAGCATCAGTTTGAGAAGAACAAATCATTTTTTAATCTTTGTGTTGTAATTAAATGCAACCTCATGGAGATTTTGCATATGAGAAAGCTGACTGGAAAGAAAGCAGACTGCTGTGAACTAAAAAGAAATTATAACATGACACTGCACAGCAAGTAAGTATGGCACAGTTCCTCTCAAAGTACCTCTGAAATTCAGAGGTTGCTTCTTCCTCCTCTGACTTCTTTAGGAAAGATGGGCCCCTTTATCATTTTGTCTTCTATGTGATGATTCATTTCCTGCACACATGGCAATTGGGACAGCTCACAAAATTTCACCAGGTCCACAGATGCTGGGGAGAATGGACAGGAATTTCCAGGTGATATTTGTGCTCATTGTCATAAAAAACATCTGATATAACTTCATGGCCACACAAATAACCTGGTTTGTATATCCAACTTTCATAACAATGACCTGAATATATTTGAACCTTTCCTGGTTTACTGTAGTCTTTTGTCCCTAGCTTGCTTTCTCTACAGTGTGCTGTCTTTTGAGCAACCATGGCTTTCCTACCCACAGTTCTTTCTAATCTCCCTCTCCTCCATCACTGAACTACCTTCTCTTCCCCTTCAGTGCCCATGAAGCTCCCCACAGGCAGATCCCATCATCTCCAGTTCTCTGTGTCAGGCCCTTGAACTCCATGTTTCTGTTTCTGAGGCAAGCGAGACAGAGGCAGGTGGAAATTATGCAAAATATCCACAATCTTCCCATTTTTTCTAAACTAGATTTTTCATTTTAAAATTTAGAATATTATTTACAAGATTATTATTATTTGTAAGGTTACTTATAAGATCATTAAGTTCATTATATATTTGTCTATAACATCATTACTTATAATGCACTTTAACTTCAGTGATCAGTTTTAGTCTTCATCAATTTGCAGTTTTATTATTGTGATTCAACAGACCCAGATTTTTAAATCCAGGAAGCTAATGTTTTCTGAAAGGCTGAACAACCAGTACAGGAGGTCAAGCGCACTGAAACTGATCTCTCAAATTCACAGCTCTCATGTAAAAGCAATGCTTTCTATTAAAAAAAGAAGAAAAAAAAAGAAAATCACATAAACCTTAAATGAATCTGGGAAAACACTTCATAAACATATTTTGTCTCATGGTAGATATTAGTAGTTTGCATGGAAATCTTAATGCACTAAACACACTCCTGCCTCTAAGACACTCAGCTGCCCCTTGCTCTGTGTGGCTAGCCTAGTCTAGACCAGGAAACTCGCTCTTGAAATGCTAGTAAAATAATAATCACAATCATATCAAAATATTCTAGTTGGTCTTTTATGGGCACCTGGTCTGGCATAAACAACAAAACAACCATAAACTGTTTAGAGATGGTAGGGTTTTTCTTTTTTCCTTCTATGTGCAATCATATATATTTCATCTAGCAGATAGGTAAAATAAAAATCACTGATAATGGATAAAATCTTAAGAAAAAGCAAACCTGTTTCAGACTCATCTCAGCTGAAGAAAAGACAGATTTGAAATGAAGCTCCACCATACTGTAGTGGTGCTAAAGTTTTTATTATTTAAGGGCAATCTCTCTCAGCATAGAAAACCTTGAAGGGAACAACATGTCGATTCAAATGGATGTAAGAAGCAAGCCAGGACATACAGAACATGAATCAGCTTACTGCCTTATTCTGAAATGATCTGTTCAAATATGTGGGTTTTAACTCACATCACAGGCACTTTTGAGTGATCTTGTTGCATTCTGCTAAACCATTTTATCTCTACAAATCTAGGTAGACAAACATTTTAATTCATAAAATGACAGCATTGATTAGGTTCATGAAGGATGTGCAAATAAGATACACAGAGAAAATTCAAGCTCTTCCCAAAAGAACAAAAAAAAAGAGAGAGGATCTTTAGGGAAAAGGTTCTAGGAAGCAGTAAATACATCTGAGAGAGGCAAGGTTATCTGGGATTTATAAATTTTTCCAAATATTTATGCCAGGTGCTAAAAAGCAGCATTGCCCTTGCTTAAAACTATTTGGACAAGCAGGCTTACAGCTTTCCTCTCTGTGTAAACAGTATATCAGCATTCTAAACAGATTAATAGTGGTATCTGTTCAAGTCAAATATTTATGTAAGCTAGAGAAGTGGAAAAGGTAGCCTAAGGAGAGTATTTTAACTGCAAACTCTAAAAGGTACTGAAGCATCCTGCCTGCATGCAAACAGCCCACCTTGACAAAATCATGTTGTTTAAAATGAAAAGTTTTAATGACCTAATCCATTATTTCCAGTGATCTAAGAAAGATTTTTCTCTCCCTTTCAGAGCTGTAAGAGATATTTATGACTGAGCTAACCATCACAGTAGAGAGGTACCAGTACCAAAACCTGCGCGAGACTGAGAAAGCATCACAGATTCTCTCCGGTCCTTGTGCAGTTTTATTCTACAACTATGAATGAATAACTAACACTCAAATTGTCTCATCTGCACCTAGATGGAAGGGAAAGCAGGAGAGAAGAGATGGGGACCACACTGCTTCATCATGTCAAAGCTCAGCAGGGTCCCTGAACCAGTCAGAGCTGCTGCTCTCATGGGAAGCTATTGCTGCTCCTGTCTGCACAGCAAGGGCCTTAGCCTACTGTCAGTCTGTGACAGAGGACAGCATGGAATAACTCTTCTAGGCCATAAAGTCTATTGGCAAATCTCAGATTTTATTGTGCTCTTCTGGGTCAGGCAAAATTGACAGACACTAAAGCAAGTCAAATTGAAAAAGACCAACAAAGCTGAGGTGGTATTTGTCTCTCTCTCATAACCATGGTCAGTGTATTTGAAGAAAACCTTAGCCATTGCTCTGCATATGAATCAACATCCCTTATCCATTTCTGTCCTGATTTTTTGAATTTTTCAATTCAAGGAAGAATTTATTTCAAACAATAAACAGCTACAGAATTAGAGCAACACATCATAGAGGCTGAACTAAATCTGACAGGTCGTATTTCACCACAATGTTTTCAACATCTGCAGATTGCTCTTGTTTTGTGGAAGACAGAAGTAAATGTCTTGCAGAACAGGCAACAGAGAAGAGCAGCCAAGATATTTAGGTGGCACAGCTGCACTGCCTCAAGAGCTGGATGGAAAGCTTTCCCCGAGAGCAAGCAGAGCAAGGAAGTCTTACACAGCTACATTCATTCACCATTGTTTTATTAAACCAGGCATTTGTCTTCTCCTGCTCTGGAAGCCAAACAACAGTGCGTAATTGATCTGGATCACCAAAAGACTGGTGGGAGCAGGCAATGCCCCCCCCTTCCCTAAAGTTGAAAATTGCCTCTCCCTCAAGTTGAGTCTCTAAACACCAGCACTCACAGGCTCTGGGAAGGTTACAAGCCCAGCAAACCCATCACCTCCAGGAATTGCCTGTTTCTGAACTGCAGTGGGCTGCAGTACATCCCTGGACCAGGTTGTTTTGGGGACCTCAAGCAGGGGCTGAGAGCACAGAAGGTGCAGATACACCTCTGGACACAGCAGAAGCAGGGAGGAGGCTGTGAGCTTCAATACTGTCCCAGCTGGGAGCCCTGACTCTCTCAGCAGGAGTCTTTCTGAGCAAGGGGCAGCCAGCACATAACTTTCTGGGTTCCCAAATGGTGGCACATGTTTATAAAGAACCACGGGCTCTTGCACAGCCGACTCAGGTTCGTACATGTTGGCCAGATATTTGCTCCCCTGCCTCATATCCTGCTCCCATGTTTGCAGGGGCAGACAGAGACAAGTCACACATAAGTCTTGCAGAGTCCCCAACACAGCACCTCCTGCTGTCCCCAGTTTGGAAAACCCTACGGTATCAGCAGCTCACACTGCTGAACTCCTCCTGACTTCTTTTTGCAGCACAGGCTCCAGAGAAGAAGCCTTGTGTAGGACCTGGTTTTCCAGCTGCTTTTCAGCATTCCCAGCTGAGCTTTCTTGCAGGAAATGTGCACCTTGGAGCACGGCCATCTGCATCGGCTGTAATCCCAGCGGCCTTCCTGCCTCACTGGGTCTGGGGATAGGAGCCGCAGAGCCTGGCACAGGAACTGTCTTGTCCTGTCCTAGCCTCAGAAAGGCAGAAAGTTAAAGAGAAAACACAAAACAACCCAAAATACACAACCGCAATCCACTGTGGTTCAGCAGTGGCGTGGGTCTGATCGCTGCTATTCACATGATGTTAAAAAAGGCTTTGTTCAAGCCTTCACAGCATCCTCCAATCTGAGACTCAGCCTGCAAGAAATGCTTACAGTAAAAAACAAAACAAAGCAAACAAACAAAAAACAAACAAAACAAAAACAAAACCCCACCAAAATACAACAAAAAATGTCCAAAATCCCCCCACCAACAAACAAGTGAACAAAAAAAAAAAAAAACCCCAACCACCAAACCACCAAACCCCAACAGTCAAAATCTTTTAACTTTTGCATATAGATCCTATAAATGGGTTTGGATTAAACAGACTACCTTCAGAGGCTTCAGTGATGAATTTCAGCTCTTAATCAAGTACAGAGATGGTTGCTTTAAGCAGCTATACACTATTCCTGGAAATTTCATTGCCAAAAAAAAATTACTGAGGACAAGTGAGACTGGATTAGAGTCTATTCTAGAAGATCAGGAAATGGAAGTGGTGTTTTCGCTTAGATTTAGATGTCTGGGTTTCAGAAGAGTGTCCTCAACAAGCAATACTTCCGCCAAGTTTGTTCTGAAAGATGGGGATCGTCCTGTTGGAGGATGATGACTGCTGGCAGTCATAGCTCCAACTCGCATGCCACAAACATGGGCTTTTGGAAGTCACAAATGATCTTCCAACCACATTTCTCAAAAAAGTTGCATTAGCATTTTGAGAACGCTTCCAGAGCAAAGGCCAGGACCTTGGTCTCCTTCATCCAGGACTTACTGGACTGGCAATTCAGCTCGTGTCATCTAATTACTCAGACAAACTGAATCACACAAAATCTGGTCTGAATCATGAGAGGAGATTTCACATTCTTGTACACAGGAAAGACTCCCACATTTTTAAGTGATTAACCAAAGATATAGCAGTTTCTGAAAGATGCTGAAAATATGGCTCTGTCCTTACGCTGGTCAAACGAGAGATGTCATATCTGTTACAAACACACTACATCTCTTTTGTACCAATGGATTAGTACAAGCCTATTGAACATGTTATCACCTATTCTAACTCATTGATGCAGACATTTAACTCTCAGAGTGTTGAGAGAAAGCAATTTTCTGTCTCAACTAAAACCAAGAATAATAGCTCAATTGCACACAGGAAGTATGAAACTCTTTTCAAAACAGGAAGGAGAGAATGCATTCTGGGTAAACAACACATCTAGGTACATGTTATTTTCTAGTCCAAGTGGATTCCTTTCTAGATAAGCTTTTTTTTTGCACTGCTGCTTATGTAAGTGGGATTCATTACATGCTTGTCAGTAGTTAGTAGAATTTCGTTTATGTAATTAGTAAATATTTATCATTAAAAAATCACAAAACTCTGCTTATTTAGATATAGATCCTGAATATAAAGCATTGCATAGAAAAGTAAAGTAACTTTAAATCTAGTTTTAGATTCTGGTAACTTTTTTTTAATATCTCACTGTTGTACCACAAGAGGTGGGAAAAAAGAGTACATAAATTGGGAAAGGTGGTGGTGGGAGTTCTAAACAAGGATTTTGAGACTGAAACAATTTTAAGACAAGTTACAGGAAACCCAGTTAAGAGGATGCCAAAAATTTTCCAACAAGCTAAGCCAAATTCAATGTAACCCAATCTAAGGAACATCAGAGAAACGCTCCGAGCCGTGCTATGATTATCTGCATCTGTGCCTCCACACACAGTCCAATTTACAGCACCGTGTGACTTAGAAAGATGTTCATAAATAGATCTCTAACCTTCCACTTAAGTCACATTAAAGCTGAATTGAGCATCTGATTGTAATGCACTCTAGATAACAGGGTGAGTTATTGATTGAATGGGAACTGCGGTTAGTCACAAACTCAGAAATACCTGAATAGTTCTTGCCCTCCATCAGATTGTATGTTCCATCTGAGCTGGCAATGGCTTTCATCCACTTAACAATGTGATGATTTTTTTATACTCTATAGAGAGGGGATTATCTTATTCCTTCTCTCCCTTCCCTCCTTCTCACAATTTAATGGCAATTAATATGAAGACACACTAAAGAACTTAGAATGCACCATCTTGTAATTGAATACATGAAAGCTCCAGAGCTAGTCTACTGACACATCAGTAGAGGGACACAATTCCCAATTTAGCCAATGTTTCCTCCAGCACTCTCTGAATTTCAGAGACTGGCAGACACCAGACCTTGCGGAGCTCTCACGATGAATCACAGTTACACTTAAGAGCCTCACACACCTCCACTGGGATAGGAATAAACACCCACACTTAAAATAAGTTTTTTTGTTTCTCTATCCTTTCCCTGCTTTCACATCTTTTTGATAGATGTGTTCTTTGGCTTCTTCCTAGTCACAGGAGGAAAACAGAGGACACATAAGGCTGGTAGTTCAATGTACACAGATGAAAGGCTGAAAATTGAGCCAAGGAATCATAAAACTTCCAAGGCTAATTGCTGAAATCTTCTGCATGCTGAGTTAGATTACATGTTTGTGTGCCTTTACAAATTATTTTGCAGACAGTAAAGGATCCTTCGTATTTCTTTATTTCATACCACCCCAGCCAGGCCCAGTAAAGCAGCAAGTCTTGATGGCTCATGCTTGCACCAGCTTAGCTTTCAGGGGCAGTTAATCCTTCCTCACATCCCAGACCCCCAGCGCAGGATGTCAAAAGACCTCTTTTGGTGGGGATGGTCACAAAGAACATGGCCTTCGAGGCTAGACTGCCCTACAACAAGATGTCAAAAAGTAAAAGCCAACTAGACTTGTGGCTGTGCAGAAGCCAGCACAATGAGCAGAGAGCTGTGGTGACCTTTCCTCAATAATTTGACCTGCTGGAGGCCAAATGAGAGAGTCTGGGATAGTCACTGCCTAATTTAGGTCTGGAAGAAAAATTCCTCACTAGACTGAGTGTCTATTGCTCAGCCCAGAAATTGCAGACGTGGACCGCAATGACTTATCCAACAACTGTCAGTGAGGAATATAACCTTGTAGCTCACTGCAGATGAAAGAAGGTCCCTCGATATGCTGCTTGAATATCCAGCAGCAGCAAGTTGTCTGGAGGGAGCACGTACACATTGTGGGGTGCCTTGTTAATACTATCACTACAGAGCCTGGGCTGAAATAGTGGTTAAAATGTCTGTGTTAGACTCATAAACCATCCTCCTTCAGACTAAGTAGGCAGTCACTCCCGGTATAGAAAGAGGCATGCACAATGTTTTGCTTTCGTCACGTGTTATGAACATCAGTCCTTCCACAGTGCTAAGGAAAGCTGTCTCTTCAATCTTGAGTTATTCACTCATCAGACAGCGATGAGCTACGATGACCCGCCATCCTCACCAAGGACAAACCTCACACACCCAAACGCAAGCAGTTTAGAAATACCCTGTATAAACCAGCAAATTTTGCTAACAGCTTGCAGGAAGAAAACAAAACAAAACAAAAAAGTGCCCTTTCTACCAGCAAAATCTATTTCTGAACAGTTCAGAAAAGCTGCACTTTTCACCAACAGAGACCCATAGTGTTGGTTATTTTCTGATAGATACCACGATATTGCGACAGCACTTTGGCTGG
This sequence comes from Megaceryle torquata, assembly GCA_024611175.1. NCBI lineage: Eukaryota > Metazoa > Chordata > Aves > Coraciiformes > Cerylidae > Megaceryle > Megaceryle torquata. The sequence goes on from JANIJG010011123.1 coordinate 27,780, forward strand.
AGGATTTCCTTGGCCAGAACAAGAGCTGAATTTGAATTTCAAATATTGCAGACAACACTGGAGACTTCTCTTTCAGGAAGTGTTTCAGTCTTCTAAACTTCAAATTCTCCATTTTAGGGGGAATGTGCTTGCAAATACTAAAAATGTGAGTGGATGCTGATAATCATGCCCCTGTAGGCAGGGGAGACACATTTGCACAAAATCCTTTCCTGGTTAAGGATTTCTGATCCATAGAAGTATCATAAGGGCTACAGGTGTTGATTCTATTGTACTGACAGTGGAAATCAAGACACCCCCCGCAAAAGACTGACTTCCAGCTTGGTACAGCAAAATAGCAATAGAGAGGAGAGCATAAATTCTAAGTAATTTTCATTGCTTGGGTGTTCAAAGATGGGCAGCAGCCAGTGTGAAAGCAGCAGGAGGATGACTAGAGGAGCCTGGCTTGCCCAGGGACTTCTCTACTGCAGAAGGCACCAACTGCTCGACAGCCCACCACCAGCCGCTGAGCTGCAGGTTCTAACAGTGCAATCCATTTGGGTCAAAATACAGCCTGTTCTCTTCTCTGCAAGGCAGTTGCTTCCTGCAGATAAGGAGGTATCCTTCTGAACTCATCACAGCTCAGTGTCATACTCAAATCACCTCAAATTTTGGAGTCCTAGGTGTATGTCTCAGTGTGAAATATCTTAAGAGGCACAATTTCAGGAAAATGGGTTTAGGTTGCTATTTTTCCTCATGCAATATATACTTTTCTCCATGTGCTTTTACAGTTCCCTCAGCATACACTGAATTAGGAATCATAAATACCAATAGAACTGAGGCAGTAGCCTGATGCTAAATCTGTTCTACTGCTCAGTGTTAGGATCTAGCACTGTGTGACAAAACCAAAACAACCATTATACAATCTGCTGTAGCTGTATTTTTATTTTCTACAGTGACAGCATAAGAAGTTTGTCAAAAAATATGTGCATGCTGTGTATGTACCTATATAAACATATACATACATATAGATTTCCAGTACTGTACTCAACCATAAATGGAAGCAAGTCAACTTGACAATTAGCCAATATAAAGAGAGCTAAAAGAAATTTTAGCTCGCACACCTATCCCTACTTGCCCCGCCAAGATGTGGTTTAGCCATCACTTTTTCCTATTAAAAAAGAAGTGTAAATGTTTCCTCTGTTGCTGTGTTAAGACATGTAGAAAAAGGAAAAGTTACTAACACAATGACTGTCTGGATAAAGCTTTGTAACATCTATACCCAAAGGGCAATATTTTGGTATTATTGCAGTTGACAGTACTCAGAAATCAGCAGAGCCAGGATTTCCACTCCCAACCAGCAATTCAAGTAGGCAAAGAAAATGAAATACAGAAAAAAAAAGAAAGAAAGACTGTAACACATTTGATCTCTTGCAGTCATTAAGTACTGGCTGCCTTTACCGCAATACCTCTGAGGAGTCATATAATTCCTTATTTTTAGAAATTCCAATCTTAGGAGACAAATCTCAATCAGAAAAATAGTTTTAAATTGTGCTGCAGTGGAGCTGCTGAGGGCTTTAAGTGATTTGGTGAAACTTAGGAGCAAAGAGAGGCAGCACTGGAGCTGAGAGCAGCACAGCCCAATCCTATAGCAATCCCTTCTCAGTCATGCTGCAGCCTCAATCCTTTAAAAATTCAAACCACTGCTCAGGTTAGGAGTATCTTTCACAGGAACCCAATGTTTGCAGCATGAATTCCCTTTTAAAAAAATCAGTGAAATAAAAAGTAAAAAAAAAAAGATCAAAAAGGAGCCCAGCTCAGAGAGCAGGATCGTACCTTTAAGTGTTTTGACAGCTCTAAGTGTTTTCTTCCTGCTCAGGAGGCTTGTTGGCAGCCTTAGTCAACCTGCAGCCTGACGTCTTTAATCATGGGCTTCTGGCCATGGCTCATTCAGGACCTGCTTGTACGTTCCTAGTTAATCTTAGCCTTCCCCATTAGCATTAGGGGAGCTGTGCTGTCTGGCACATTCACAAGGAGGTAGACATGCAGGAGGTAGATGGGACAGGGGGAAAATGTTACTGTACATGTGATAGGCTTCAGCTCACGCAGGGAGATGTGCAGATCTTGCAACAATGATCCAGGTGTCACCAGGCCAAGGACCAGTGCTCTGCTCCGCACCAGTGAGGTGGCGAGGGCTGCCTCTCTTCTGACTCCCCTCTCCTTGATACTGTTTAAGGATGAGGGCAAAGGGAAGAGCTTTGCTGCATTTTTTCAGACTGCTCTTCTTCCGTGGTCCTCCAGGAGAGAGGTGCACACAGGCACACGACCCTCACAAATATCCCCAATGGTCATGCAGCCCAAAGAGCTGCCAGCCTCTCTCTGTTGCCTCAGGCAGAAAGCTGGTCAGAACTCTGGCCATGAATCACAGGCAGTGAAGTTAGAAGGACTTAAAACATTTGAAATCTTGCATAAACAACAAAAGCAAGAGACACTCCAAAGAAAAAGGTTCAGTATGTCACTGTGGTTACTTTAAAAAGATGCTGGTTTCTTCACAGGCTGTTTTTCCCCCTGGACATAGTAACTCCAGAGACATGGCCCACATTATGGGCAGCAAATGAATGAACTGTTTCCCAGGACAATCACAGTAGGAGCGGGATCTTTCTAGTGCACTAATTACAGGGAATGGTGAGGATGAACAAAGCACACTCCAAAACTCCTTGTAGATGCATTAAAGATGACATCTCTGCTCGGAGGCTCTCCCAGAGCATCCCATTGGACTCTACTAGTCATGTCACTTCATATTATTTTACGTGACGCCATACACAGCTGATAAAACCAGACAGACATACACAACAATAATGTAACCGTGCCTCCAGAAAATGGCAAAATTAGTCCCCTGTGACATTGTGACCAAGTAAATTAAAGTCAGCAGGGCAAAAATATGTTTCACACATATTTTTTTTTTTGCTATCTAGTATGAAACTATTCAGTTATTTACTATCAAAATCTTTTTTACAAGCAACTGGCACTATAGAATAGGGAGAAACCTATGCAGGGAATATAAACTGCTCTTTTGTATGTGTAAACAAAGAGTAGCCACAAAATACATCCTGTTGACAGAATGATAGAAAAATCACTGGTGAAAAGGAGTAGATTACGTATGCTGCAGTACACCATTAGTTACTTCACCACAGCGTTCTGGAAAAATTATGATGCTTGCCATCACTTCAAATTAGAAGGCATCTTCCTTTCAATTTAACATGGTGCTCCCAGTCCTAGCCTCCAGAATTTTAGGTCCTGAGCTGTGAGTCAGCAGAGCAACTGCATTGCTCAACTGATTCAAGTCTTGCTCATCGAGCCTTTGTCAGAGGGAGTGCAGTGCCATTGCCTCTCTCCTCAGCTATTACTGCAACTCCAAGGAACTGAAACTTTCCATCTCTCCTGGTTTGCTTCATCAAGATCTCTCTTTTGTACAAACTGCCATACTGGATCAGACAAAAGGTCCACCTCCCCCCAAATTCTGGGGTCTAACGGCAGTCTGTGGCCCCTGCTGTGCTCCCAGGGGAAACACTGGTCAAGAGTCTCCCGCCCACCGTACTTTCTCAGCTATCCTTGAATAATACATAGCTTGTTACAATCACCAAGTATAAATATTTTTGGCATGAAATGGAACTGTTATTGATGTTAAATCATCCTATAAAAGCACTTATGGTAGATTTCATAGATACTGGATTGCATGAAAATACTTTATGCTGTCAAGCACTGTTTTGGGAAATATAAACGCCTTAAGTTCTTTGTGTATATAGAGGACAGACTGCATGATTAGCCTGACCTGTCTTTAACATTTCTCAATCCTATTGCAGTTTCCCATTTTCACCTTTAAGACATTAACAACAAACACAAGCAGCAAGACTGAGGAAAACCAAGCCCTAACTCTGCTTTAAACGGTTTTGGAAATTTTGGACCAAAATAATTCAGGGACTTCTGAGAACAAAGCCTAAGGAAAAAGTACGTTTAGCCCACATTAAAAATCCCACTATGCACTAGAAAATTTTCTTGGAAAATTTCTCAAGCCCTCTTGCTCTGAGGAAGGGACTGTGATTTGTGTGCAGGAGCACAGGACCATGGGACCTGCAGCATGCAAACCATGACAGCAGAGGTGGGAAGCCTGAGAGTGGAAATAGCAAAGAATTCAACAAATGGATAGAAGTGTCACAAATCAGTGGGCAGAAAGGAGAAATACCCATGTACAGAGGTGTTGCTTACCAGAGCATCTCCCCATCCTGAGGCCAGGACAGAAGCCGGCTTGCCTGAGGTTCAGTATCCCTCTGCCGCAAGGAGCCAGTGATGGACGGCCTCCTCCTCTGCTCTTTCCTGGGTCTCTGTGGACAGCAGCAATTACTGATTGTCAGTAATTAAGTTATTTAAAGTGCCAAAGAGCTGTGCAATAGTTTCTAAGGCCTCAGGCACAGCACAGGTGCCAAGTAAATGCAACTACGATGCTGTGCTGCAAAACTTTTGGGGGCAGAAATATTCTTTTAAAAGGAAACTGGGAAGTTATAGATGAGAACAAATAAAGACCAGAGCTTAAAGTCCAATGCTTACAAGACTATGTTTGGGAATGTCAGCTAAGGCCTGAAATGAGGCTGTCTCTACAAGCCTAAAGGAGTTCCTTTTAAGCTTTCTGTTGAGATACTGTCTTGTAATTAAATGAGTATGTAGGATTTGTTCCATACAATCCCTTAGCAGACTCGGTGCAAAGGAAAAGGAAGCTATAGAAATACAGTAGACTTAGATGCAGTTTAAAACTGTTGGTATAATCCAGATTCTGCAGAAAATAATTTAATTTGGAAAATGAGGTGGGGGACTGAAGCTGAAAAAGGGTGGGTTTACATGCAATGCAGTAGTATATCAGCCAGCAAATCAGCTTTACTATCCACTTCTTCCTAGATAATACTAGATTAGCTGAACTAAACTCCTCAATGGTAGTCTACTATGTATTCTTTTTTTAGGTATCTGATCTAAGTTGCTTTGAGCTGCTGCTTGCTGAGTTGCATGAGCATTTGTTGAATGGATTCCTATGCCAGAAGACCCCTGATACACCAGATTTTTCTCTTTTGCCTTTCTTTGGTTAACATCTCCTACACAAGGTCATCATAACGCACATTTCTTTCAATGAAGAACCAAAATATTAATTGTGGCAATGTTTGTGAAACACCAAGTTACCCTAATTACAGACACCAGACTCTGCCAGGAAAAAAAATAATCATTTTATCTTCAAAGCAGATCTTAAATATTATGCAGTAAATAAGACAGAATGCTAAGTACTGAATGAGAAGAGGCTGTAATATTACTTGAAGAAGAAACATCCATTCTGAACAAGGAGGAGACACTTTTGCATTCATGTGGTTAAACGCTGCCATTTAAGCATACTTGCAATGGAGACAACTTAAGAGTGCACTGCAGTTTGATTCCTGGTATTTCTGAAGTGTTTGACTTTACAAGCTTCATGACATTCTTCTAATATTTCTCTGGGGTAAACATTTGATATAAAAAGCATGCCTTTTAATACAAAGACAAAAACAAAACAAAAGAAAAAATAAAATTAAAATATCAAACAAACAAAACACAAACAAACAAGCAAATTCTGTGTTGTTAGGGATAACAGCCCATCACTTGCTGAACATCTGGTTTTGAAAAAAAACACCCAGTAGAGTTTTGAAGTAATTCTCTAAACCAGTTCAATGACTTTCCTGTTTTAACACTGAACTAGCACAGTGCTCTTGCTCTTCCAAGATACTTTCTCAAACTGCTGGGCTGACATGCCTGCCTGGACCCGATCAGACACAACCTGCAGCCAGTCTGGGGAAATGCATACACTTGTGCAGGAAGAGCAAGCAACTGCTTCTTTGTGCTTCTAGAGCGTCTAATATAGCCCCAAGACATGTTGATAAGAAAGTGACTGGCTCAGAGCACATCTGTGTAACACTTGAATTTTACTAGGGTTTGATAATTCATTATTGCAATTTAGTAGTTTCAGCTGGTTGTTGTATTGGACAGGATAAAGACACTCCATAATGTGTGTTCCAAAGACAAGGCAACAGGCACTCATTTCTCCCCCAAGCCCTTGTTCGGGGATTCACTCTCTTCCAACATCTAAGCTCACCCACTCTCACAACTTGCTACGGAGCTGGGTTTTTTTTTCCCTCCTCTTTTCCGGAAGTAGCCTATGTAAGCATGTATACCTGTACATGGGATTTACTCTGAGAAGGTGTTAGCAATGACATCTCCTTGAGGAGTCACCTAAAACTCTTCTCCTTTTGCTTTGGGGGCTCATTCCTCTACACTGCTTGGCTCAGAGGACAGAGCAGATTCTTGTCTGTATGCAAAACCAGTTTGCATCAGTGCAAAAAAAACCAGTCTGGCAGGCAATTTCCACCTTAGGGAAACCTAGCAGAAAAAGCAGGAACAGTAAGATTTTGCATTAAAAGTTGCCTATATCTCTACCACCTACTGAGAAGGTCTCTACCTAGGCTACAGAGCAGATCATGGTCTTTCTGACGCCTCAGTGGGGTTGGATGGGCAATTATCTGAAACTGCCAAAACACCTTCTTCTATGTGGCCATCAAAGGAGCCACCCTGTGACAGAGGCCAGGATCCCATCAGATAGGAGTTTGGCAATGGTCATCCAAGTAATGGAACTGCTCAGCCTTTCCCTTTCTGAATGGAGGTAGCCAACAGAACCACCATGTAAGGGTTTATAAACTGTCCTGTTCGGCAGCAGTGCCCTACTATAGGACAACAGCAGGGTAAACACAACACTTTGGAGTCAGGCTAGAAGTGCAAAGCTCCTTTCTGTGTTATAGGAGACCACCCAGTTTCCAAACACTGACCAATGGTGGTTCTTGCATTAAGGATTTGCCAGGTTTGAAAGAATTGCTTACACTAGGTTGTATACATTTTGTCTGTGTGAAAAGACAATCTGATCTGGCAATACTTTATGAAAGGCTGTTGCTTAAAAATTCTAGTGGAAAGAATATTTCTATTCTTTGTTTCTTTGGATAATGTCCCATTTAATAGCTTAAGGGAAAACATAATTTAGAAGAAATACCCAGGCTCCTATCTCTGAAGCACAAGTGTGTGAATCTGGGTAGCTGTGTGGAAACCTGGAGCTACAAACTGCTGGCTGGATGATCAAGATGTACCTGCAGGCTTGGCAACAGCTGTCTGCTGCCAAGCAGCATGCAGAACAGATGACTTTTCCTTAATGAAATGAAACATTAATGGGGTCTTTCTCTACTGCTCAGCTGTTGACTTTCACAAGCTTGCGGGAGCTGGTATTTATGAAACATCTCCTCTGCTAAATTGGTAAGAATTAGTCCATGGGTTCAGAATTATTGGGATAGGATCTGTCAGACTGAGATCTTTTTTGCCTCACATCTGTAGGAAACCAGTCTGAAATCTCTTCTGCCTAAATGTGTTTGGGTTTTTTGTATCCCCTTGGTTTCTGACAAACTGAAAGACACCTCATTGTTGTCATGAGATCCAGAAACACCCTGTCACTGCTTTTTAAAACCAGGCAAATATTTGCTGAATCTCTTTTCGTATGATTAGTAATTTAACCATCATGAATGATTCCTGGCAAAAATAATGTCTTGATACTTCAACTTCAAAATCACTTTATGCCCAGGCTACCATTAAGTGTCTTCTGTTGCTTATCTCTTGAGGAGGGCTTAGGACTAATTAATTTGAAGAGAAGTATCCAGATCACTCCAAGGTAAAAGTTTAAGCCCTGATCCTCTCATCAGCATTCCATGGTGCTCAGCTCCCAGCTCCATGCCCTTGCCTCTGTCTATCACTCCACACAAGCACTGACTTTCCCATTTGCTGTTTCGGCAGCCCAGCACTCAGCCAGTGCCCATAGACACCTAGGGAGATTCCTTAGCAAGGGGCACAGCAGAGCTCCTGTCCTTTGCGGATTTACTTGGAGGTGCCTCAAATATGAACAAGAGCAAGCAGTTTGTTGCAACAAAATTCTTTAATGAGTTGTTGTGGGGCTTTGGGAGAGTGAGGAATACAAAAGGCACTTGCTGACGGCAAAAAAAAAAAAAAAGTGAAATCTTGGAGATAAATGAAGATTTCCTTTATTGTGCAATAAAATTGGTCTTTTAAAATTTAACTAGTCCTTTCAAAATATTGCTAACTCCCCTCCCACCCTGCTGTGCTGCCACAATTACAGCTGAAAACAACTGGGGAGAAACTTAACAAGACATTGCTGTTACTGGTGTTTTCTTAGCATGCTTTTCTGCCTTAGTTTCTCTAATAGCAGCGGCACCTAGAAATGTTGAAGCACATAACCTCAATGACATTTCTCCTATAGCAAATTAAAGAGTCAGACGTCACTCTCCTCATGTGAATTCGTGTTGACCTGGGACTCTCAGACCTCGGTGTGGCAGCACCAAGACTTTTTTTCTAAACAGGTCTGACTTCCACAAAGAAACCCCTTAAGTAAAACATATGACTTAAGGGTTGGGTTTTTTTGGTAAGGAGAAAAGCCATGGTATTCTTGACATCAGGGAAAGGTAAACCTGCATAGATATGCATCACTTCTACGTGGTGGTCCATCGTACCCGAGAGAGCTCTGAACCAAAGCACTCTTCAGCTTTGAAAACCATCTTTTGACCCTTTTATTTAGAAATCTCCTTTTATAGTCTAAAAACCTAGTATTCAAGGATTGAAGTACATGCTCCATAAAGGTTTAAGATGATGGCAGAAACTTGCACTTTGCCAAGTATCACTCATATTTTACCCATGAATTTCCTTCCCTTTTGAATAGTAAGTTGGACTTGTACCATGATTAGCAGTAACTACATTAAAACCTCTTTAAACTTCACGACACACAGACATAATGGCCTTTTTTCCTAAGCAAATCTTCCAACCCTTGTTTTTGTGATGGATAACATATCTTCTGACTGTACAAGAAGTGCGCATTGACGTTTTGGGGATGTAAAGCATGTGTTTTTGAAATGTGCCAGATATCAGCTTGCATGAAACTGCAAGACCATTCTTTTCAAACACCGGTCATGAAAGTTAAGCTTCTAAGTTAACTTTTAGCTTCCTAGATATGAATAACAGAAAGATCAATCTATAATCCTATATATTATGCATCTACTCTGTGTTCTATGAAATTATTTGTAACTATTATTAAACCTTGAAATTGGTATTTTTTAGCAAAGTGGAAAGTTCTTCACTAGTATTAGTTATCATAGCACCTTAGCAGTGAGAAGGTCCAGCAGAATACCAAGGAACTTCTTTGTGCCTTTGCAAGGGGAGAAATTAATGTGCAAGTCAACTCTGTTGATAGAATTAATTACATCTATTGCATGCCCCTAGGAGTTCTGTGAGGTAGGGATCAGAGCAGTGCTGGAAAAGGTGTGGTGTAACCGGTTATTAAAACATGCGTCCTGAACCCATTCTCGAAAACCACTTCATTCAGCACTGCTGCTGTTTTCCACAGGAATCAATTGGTTTGTACCCAGGTCAACAGTGTCCATCTCTCTCCCTGCTTGCTTAGGCTTCAACCCAGTAATCCCCAGCCCTAATCCCTCTTTCAGACAGGCACTCATTGACCTTGGTTCATCTTCTTCAAAAATAAAAAATAAAAGCTTAAGGGAGTGCGAAGCAAAAAGAGTAATCAGAAGGAATGTGCAGTCTTTGTGATGGCCTTAGCACTGAATTAAAGGGCAGAGACTCTTCTGCAGCAACATCCTCACAAACACAGTTACAATAAATGGTTTTGTTTGTTGTAAAAATGGAAGGAATTTTGCAACCATTAGGCTTATTAGACATCTGCTTTTGTGGAGTGGAAATCAGAGCTTGGACACTATTCTTTTGCAGAGAGGTATCAGGGAACCAAAATACTTTACAAAAGGAAGAAACTTCCATTCTTGCTATCTCCAGATGTGGACACCACAGCAGAGGTGTTGGTTATCTAGCATCCCAGGGGCAGTGCTGAAAGCAAAGCTCGGAGCAGGGGCCCACACCAGCTATCCCACTGAGACACTTGACCCCAGGCCAAGGGAGGAAAATGCTGTGGGAGATTCAGGGTATGACTGGAGAAAAATGATTAGCACATTCAGAAAAACAAGATCGAAAGCTTATTCAAAATAAATGACATTTTGAAGCCTTTAAATCAAAAGACAAATTAAACCAGCTAACTGGTTAGTGTTGGAGCTAGTAAGGATTTTGTTTGCTAAAAAAAAAATTGTAACATCTAATCAAAGCTGAGTGTGAGGAAACAGCAGTGACTGATTTCTCCTTCCTGCACTGGCCTGGTCCCCAGCACCTTCTCATTCAACCCAGAGTCATGAGAGAAGGAGAAAAAAAGAAAGGACCCCTGACTTAGGATGCCACACCCCATACCATTTACCTGAGACCCCTATTCAGGCTTCAGTCCCATCCCCGCAAGTCTGAGGGCATAAACTGGCTGTCAGGTTGGACTGAGGCAAAACATGTGTGTCTTGTACTATGGTACAACCACAGACTTGCTTGTTCCCCTGCGGAATTTTCTGTACACACAGAATGGTAGTAACAATAGTAAAAAACTCCATGGACTGTTGAGTCCAAAACCAAATAATTTCTAGCCCTTCCAGTCTACAATTATCTTCTTCTTGCTAGGCATAAACCACACTGTGGTAGGGGAAAAGATAGGAGATTTCAACAATGTGTGCCCTGCCAAGGCTGATATCTATATTCTCAGTCACATATCAGATTGGTTTTGTGTAAACCCATAGGCTTTTTTCCATTATGGGCTTCCTTCCAATGTCAGCCTGTTGCACTAGCTAGCAAGTAGCTGAATTCATGAAAATATTGACAAGGAACATGTCAATGTCCATGTGTAGTGATACCAAACAGATCTCGTGTGAGAGTCGCAGCGTTTTAAAACAGAAAGGACTATCAGGAAAGCCCTTTGCAAGAGGTTGTGGCTGCTCACTAGCCAATGCAGGACTTGTGGCCAAGGACCTGAACCCCTTCATCTCCAAGAACTCTCCCTTCATCTACATAATGACTTCAGCAGATACAAAATGGTTCCAAAGGCCATATATTTTCTCTTGGACACACATAAGCAGTCCCTAGTGATTTCCATGGCATATTGCTATTTTCACATCCTCTTCATTTTTCAAGTGAAAAGAGAAGATATCTAAGTAACCAACAAAGTGTAATGAAAGGATCAGTTTCAGACAGATTTTTGCAGCATGAGACGTATCTGTATGAAGACCTAACATTGTACCCTGACACCCCCTTGGAGAATCATTTACAAATGCCCCTGGGCAACACATTTTCTAAAATATTTTGTAACTTTTTGTTGTACTGTAAAAAGCTGCCTGAAACAAATCTTATTCTGTCCCTTCCCTATAGCTGTGAAAGGACTCAGTGGCCTCTGTAACCATGCAGAATCTCTACCTCTTACTTTTGGCCTTTGGCCTTTTTTAATCCATACCAACCCATCCCTGTTCTCCTGGTCCTGTCAGCTGAAGTCCCCCTGGATTCTTTTCTGGCCCCTCTCGCACTTTCTTGTCCACTCTTTGTGCATGAGTGAATCTCTCACGTACCCTGTGGTTACAGCTGCATTTGCCTGTCTCACCCTTCACCAAGTGCCCTCAGGATACAGCTTTTATTAATTGTTTGCCATGCCTTGTACAAGGAACCTTTCTTTGAGGACAAATCCCATACTGAAGTCAAACAAGAGAAACCAGAACATCAGCTCCTGCCATAGCTAGCATCTTGAAGACAAAGGGAAAGTTTCCGCAAAGAGGTTTCTCTGTATATTGGTTGAAGAATGAAAACATCCAAGAGGCTTTTACAAGATGTGCAGGAATTTGGAATGGCTGAAACATTAAAATGGAAATGCAGATAGTACTTTTCATGAGCTGTCTTTCAGTCATTGTGTTTGAATGATTTCACATTTTCCTCCACCAGGTGATGAATTTGTCAAAATGAGAAAAAATATGTAAGCATAACACCCATGGTAGGAAAGCAGAATATATTTCAATGGGGTATAATGCCAAGTGGGGCATTTATGAACAACAAAAATATTACACAGTTGCCAAATGGCCAGTCCTATAAAGTGATTCAGATAAACTAATATAATAAGTTCTTTTTATACCATTTTTTCTTTCTAATGTAAAAATAACTTCTTATAGTTTGAAATACATTTGTTCCAAATGTTTCTAAAAGACTGAGACTGTGGCAGGATCCAGAGCATTTTACTGGCAGCAGGAGTGATAACTGCAAAGAGCTGTGTAGCCACCTTGTACTTCCTGCACTCTGCAGCCAAATTATGCCACAGAATGAACCAAAATGTCACGTCACACACTGGAGACTCAAACGGTATTTGGACGATACAGGCAAGACTTGGCAGGAAAACCTTAAAGTAACTGCACTAGCTAAGCATCCTGTATTGTTTGTAAGTTATAATTCATACAGTTACCAATTCTGCTATTGCTGTTTAAAAACAAAAATTGCTAAAATGCTCTTCTGAGAGGATACATTTATCATACCTGGAAAAAGAACATATTACCCACTCTTAGAATTAAAAATTCTCTGAGATGGTTTCAATGTGGAAAAGCAAAATCTTCTTCCAATATAGACATCTACTCTATTTATGTTTCTGTCAGCCCTAGAATTCTGCAAATCCAAATACAGTTTCCCTGGAGTACAGCCCAGCAAAGAATTGGTGAATAGTTTATATTTTATAACAGTGCCTTAAGTCTCTGTTATTAGCTATACATTTGGAATAGGACATTTCCTGAGTCTTCATTTACTGCATAGCATTACAACACTAAATCAACCTTTAGGTTTTTGTTTGCTTGTTACTTTGGGAATTTTCCTCTTTTAAAGGTACATTGCTTTGTTATATGGAGAGGGGGAAAGAAACAAAGAACAAAGGACTCTTGTTTTGAAGGAGGAAACATGGTATTAGAGGTTGCATTACATGTGTAATAGAATAAATACATATAATGTGTACCACTTCACATGTGTGTAATTTAATTTGTGTTAGGGCTCTGTAGTCTCAAAAATAAATAATATTATTCCCTTTAGTTTTCTACTAAAGAATCAACAATTATTAAAAATCATAAAAATCAATATTATTGAAGATGTACATGCAGCAAGAGACTTGCACAGTGCATTTTGAGCAGAAATGTTGTATTTATCAAAGGATATTTATCAAATTCCTTTTATATTTTAATTTGAATACAACATTTGGGAAGGTTTTGATTTAAGCATGTTGGATTTCTTTTACTTTGGATGCATTAATTTTTTTTTCTTCCTTTTTTCTGTAGCCTGCATTCTTTTGGTGTGTCAGGGGCTGCAATTTGTTTCACTAAAGCCAAAAATGTGGTTTTACTTTGTATACTTAGCACTAGTTTCTATGTAAGATACACACTGGACAAATCTCAAGTAAAGGTCTCTTCCAGCAGAAGGTCAGACGCTTGGTGCCTTTTCCATATGTTCTGAACTGTGTTGCTGGCTGGCTGTGTGTTGAAAAGGAGCTTTGAGAAAGAAATCGAGTACTCCTTGCACATCTGGAAATGTTGATGGTCAGTTAGATTTTAAAGCACTATGGTCATTCTCCACAGCAAAGATTCAACATACCTTCAAGGCAAAAGCAGTGATTTCCAAATGCTCACGACATTCCAGTGGTCATTTGAAATGAAGAGAGAATGGATTTAAAAAAAACCTAACAAATGACCTTACACCCTTCAGAGTCCCTGTGTGCTCCTGTCAGTGTCTAAACTTTTACATTGCTATTGCAGTAAAACAAAACACTTTTGTTGTTGTTTTTTACAGTGACTTGAAATTGTCAATATGATTTGCATCATGGAGTTCATCCTCCTAAGGTAAAGGAAGGCAGAAAAACATTTTCAGGCAAGAAGAAAGCCCTGGTTTTCCTTAAGAACCTAAAGACAAATGTGGCTGAAGTGGAACAAAGTGTCCTATACGCCCCTAACTAACTGAAAATATTTAATCCTTTTAAAAATTAGAATATCTGCAGAGATAAAATCTCTTTTTATTCACAAAGTACCGTGGTTTATGTACATGGCTTTTACAAAATCTTCGTTTGTTTCAAGAAAGCATTGTATGTTTATCCATCCTCCTGGAATACAGAGAAGGGACATATGGTGAGCATTTTTGGACCATCAATCAGATTCTGGTTCATCAGTCAAATCTGTGCAATGTAAACACTGTCCAAAAGAGCAAGGTTCTTTCAATTTTTAAATATAAATTTTAATATTATTTATTTAAATAGGCACACTTTCAACATTGGGAATATTTTCATTTCAGTGTGAGGTTTTTGCCACCTGATCACGCCTCAAGAAGTGTAATTTTTCTGAAAAGATGGGAAAGCAGCTCTAAAAATTAAGCTCCCTACATGTGAAAACATAACACCAGAGGTGGCCAAATTCACTTGATGCCTTAGTTAGCTCTTGATTGACTTAAGGCTGCAAGAGCCTCTGTACTATCCCAAAGGCTCTGTATTTCATGCTAGGATCAGTGATTTCCATTTTATTTTGTTTAGCCTGCTTGTTGGGCTCTTTTAGTTTTCCCTTGACATCAGAGTGATTTTCCTGAAGACAGTTTATCTTGCTCTGTATCTTATTTGCAGATAATCTGGTTTTCCAGCATCAAAAGACCTACAGCTAGTATAGAGCCATCATGTTACAGGAGATCAGTGACTATAATTTGCAGTCAGCTGAAGTCAGATAACTGCCATATAATCAGGTGATTCAGGAGTGGGCTGAACACCATGCCTTGGGAGCTGTGTAGTGCTTGCTCATGCTGCCTCCAGTTGAGGCCAGTATTCTATTCCCCATACATAAGATAAACTCTTTTAAATACTTGTATTCTTAGATATGGTCAGGTCATGCAGGATTGAGGTCGAGAGTCTGACTTGTGAAAATCTTGATGGATTGGGTTAACTGCTGCTGACTTGCCAAACTGTGGAGAATGTTATAAGGCTTTTTATAAGACTTATCTGCCACTGTGAGTTTAACAGATAGCATAAAACTGGAGACATATAGCCTCAGCTACCTGGCCGTAGCTGCAAACAGCACAGCAGTAGCCTGCTGTGTAGGCAGTCGCTTTGGCTCCAGCACAAACACATGCAAAGTTGGCTTCAAAGGGATCAGATCTCTACTGACTCCCATTTGTGCCCCTTTCAGTGGATGCAAGCCCCAGGTGCAGGTCTTCTAAGGCACAGTGGGTGCTTTGGAGCAGAAAGGTAGTGCCAGCTCTTGAATTCAAGCCAGTGGTTTTCTTCTCTTTACCAAAGGCCTTGCTTTGAGGGTCAGGTTCTCTTGTCCCTCTCTCCATTTAAATTCTATATATAAAATAATTTAATAAAAAGAGTTCACAGAATCTTTAAAAAGCTCTAAAGTTAACCCTTAAATTACAAAATTGTTCAAATGCTGTGTAAATTATATTTGAAAATGACCAGTTGTGGTAGATAATTTGGAGCCTAGATAAATAAGATGGGTATTTTTTTTGAGCATGGTAAGCCAATTGTTTGTGAAACATTCTTCAAAACTTCTTGAGAAAATGCTGAAAGACACCATGAAGCTGCAAGGAAGTGTCAGGCTCCACCAAGCAGGCAGAGTGCAAGATAACACTGGTGAGATCCTCTGGTGAAGTGACTTCAAGGGCTGAGCCCAGACCATGCATTGCAGAAGAAAACTCTAGGAAGTCAAGGGAAACAGAGTCCAGTAAGGACATTTGAGAATACTTCTTTCCCAATGCTAAAACCAGCTACATAGGGTGCAGCTTGGGTAGTGGTGAGGTAGCAAGAAGCTCAATCTTGGGCCCCGTGTCCAGCTTTGACTGTGGCCTGTACGACACTCAGAGATGGTATGTCCAGTCTGTTTGTACCTATGACATCAGCCGTGGTGTAGGGATGGTCACAGCACCCTGTAGATATTCCCTGAGGCTTGTATTTCAGGTGATCTCTTCCTTTACAAGCTATGGATTGATTTTAAAGGGCTTTAGTGTAATAGGCTTATCCCTGCCCATGTTTAATCCATTAATCTTTTCGACATGCATTAGTCTGCTAAGAGGCAAGGCCAATTCAGGATGACAGTGAAAAAGAGACCACATTGAAGTAGTAATTGTTTCCATGTCAAAGACCAAGGCCTAATCTGCATAAGGCTAAGAGGTTCCTTTTAAAGTTTAGCATAACCAGAAACACCGTTCGTATCTCCAACATTATTTTATCTCACATATGGCCTGTAGATCTGAGCTAAATTAAAAAGCAATTCATTTTCAGCTCTGATTCGCCTCTGGGAGCTTCTTACTATCCAGCACCTCCAACCGGATCAGCCTGTCACTGGCCACCCCAGTGCCAAAGCCATTGCTGTTGCAATAGAAGGTGAAGAGCCAGCAGGTAAATTCTTGAGAGATGGATGGGATTTCCAAATATAACTCCAGGAAATTTCCCATTATCAAGGATCTAACCATTTAACGAAGAACAGATGATTGATATTAATCACACTGAAGTAAACAGGCGATGTTCTTGATTACATTGTTGTGCCTGTGCTGACTCAGGGCTTGCTAATGTGTTATGCTGAGACATTGTTCCTTTAGCTGTACTTTACACTTCACCCATTTGTAGTAAAGCCCAGTTCCCTTGAGTAATATCAGCATTTATGTGAGTAAAATTGATTTTAAATTAAATCCTGTGACACAAGTAGACAAGAGCAAAGGCATATGAAGACAGAGGACAAGACTTTGAATTCAGTATCTTGAAGGCAGCTGTTGGGCACTTGTCACTTCAAGCCCCAGACCTTCAGAGTAGGGATCTTGTGTAGGATGGCTAGGCTTCCTCATCAGGCTGTGCCCTGGTGCTGCCCAGGACATGCCTGCTACACCACCACAAACTCCTTCCTGTGCACACACTCAGAGTCACACTCACTTTGGTGCTCACCCATCAGAGAAATGAGGTGGGTACGTGCAGCAGAGTGAGATGGGAGCTGGGCAGTATTTCTTGGTACAGCAGCTTACAGGCTGGGGTTAGGGCTCTGCTCAGCCAACAAGACCCATGGCTTTGAGTGCCTTCAAACTGAGGAGGGAGCTAGATTCAGGTGTCCTAGCTCAAGGGAGAACAGGAAAAGGAAGAGGCAGGCTACTTGCTTTTCCATCACTCACCATCCTTTAAAAGAGAAAAGCAGCCTCCACTGTTTTCCAAGGGGCTGTCATGCCCACGGCTGTTAGATGCACGCTGTGAGCCTCAGCGTGCTTGGCACCATGGAGGACTTCGGCAGAAAAGCAGCTAATCCTGGATCCAAGTCCAGCCAAAACCCTGAAGCAGTGAGTTGGGCACTACCAGGAAAGCACAGGAGCCCTAAGCACCTGGAGAACACAAAGATGGGGGAATACTTATGGCCCTCCAGGTTGGGACAGTAGTTGAACAGGGTATTTGGGGACTTTCTCAATGGACTTGGGCTTCCCATACCTGTTGCAGATCCTGCTCAAGTTGTGCAAATTTCTCCATCGATCTGATCATAAGTTGCTTGTTCAAGACAAAACAAGCAAATGTTGCCTTATGTGTTCACGTAGTGCCCAGCACAGTCAATTGGACTGCCTCTCTGGGCTCAGTAATGCAAATTCCTATGGCTGAGCATTGCAAAAGGCACAAAACTCACCCTTGGAGGCATTGTACAATGACCCCAAATAGCACATTGAGGAGCTGAAATCTAACTTATACCTCTCAACCCAGCCTAGACGGTCAACAACGTCCCAACAAGCCAGTGGAGAGAAACATTATTATCTCATACCAGAGTCCTGTTCCTGTATCCTGAATACAGTACAGCCTATCCTTGCAGAAAACCACTCCTGCAGTCCTGGTGTGCAAAAAAAGACACTAATTTAGCTAGTACCATTGTGTTTCTACTTTGACAGGAGGAGAAACAGCTCCGAAGTGTGGTAAAAAATCCAGTGTCAACACTGATTCTTTCTGTGAGCAGAAAGACTGGATGCCTCACACTCAGTTCTTGTCAAACAAAACTTCACGTACAACAACACAGTATGTCATCATTTCTTGTTTCTCCCAGTGCAAGAAGGTTCCCATTTGCTTCGTTATCAATTACTGTTGCTTGGCTTTGACACTCTTCCCAGCTAAATCAATGGGAGTTTTGTCCTTAACTGTGATGCAGCAGCATTATACCCCTTCCACATTTGTGTTCTTCAAGAGAAGTCTGTTATGTCTCTTAAGGGATACTGTACCTGGAGTACTGTGGCTGCTCTGCTTTTCAGTTTGTTAGTGTTATATATCCATTTAGATTTTAGTTTAGCTATGTTTCAGGCACCTCATCCAAACCCACAGGCATTTGATAACTGAAATGGCTACAGAATTTAAAAGTTGCAATAACTTCTTGCAAACACGAATCAGTGCATTTGTCAAAGCTCGACTATTAAACATTAACTTTTCATATGGATGCAGGAACTTTTAAAGAACATATCATAGCAAGAAATTAATCTGGCAGTAGATTTTCAATAGCCATTAAAGAAATGTGTCATAGATGGAGCACAGAAAAAACTGACGAGCCATTCCTGGGGATAGTTATGAAAACATTCACCCTTAAGCAAGGAAGTATTAGTTAGCCAGCCAGCTTTGAAAGTAGATTGATTGTAGCTGTTTTTCAAAACAGCTCCAAAAAGACTGCGAGCACACACATCTGCTGTTTTAAACTGAAAAAATTTGGCACCCGAATAACTGTTGTGTACAATGTAAGGACTGTCAGACCCTGCAACATATCCCACAGCAAGAACTCTGTGCAATGCAAAGCAGGTTATGTCAGCCACAAGATGCGCTATTAGAGTCTGGGTACAGCAGACAGAATAGAAATGTGACATTCTGTTTAACAGGGCGCACAGAGGCAAAGCAGCTCGCTCACACTGCAACTTCTGCCGCAGAAATTAGGCTTTAGAAACAAGCTTTGGACCACTCCATTAGCCTATGCTGATGAGTAAAAGGGCCTACAGTCCCCTGCTCCTGCTTTGCACTGACTTCTGGATAAAGCCTCTGTAGCATCTTCTGCAGACAGGGTGGGTGGGAAGCTGGCTTGGGGGGCCAAGCAGGACCAGCAAACCGGTAGGTCCTCCTGTGTGTCATGCAAGGAGCTGGCAGTGTAGCCTTTCCCTCAAGGAGGGGATCTGGGAAGCAGATATGATTCAGCTGCTAATGATTTATTGAGCTGTACCTAAAACAGAGCTTGTGGCAAAGCTGCATTGTAACTCTTGGGTTGCTGGTCACCTAAAACATGGAAGTACATCACCTGCTTCTGCCTGGAAGGAGCCCTGAGCTCTCCCAGTGAGGGAAGGGCAGTTTTGGCTTTACACTGGGGCACTGCAGGCTGGAAGGACTATAAAAATGAGGAACTCTTCAGCCTGATCTGGCTGTCAGCAGCCCAGAGCAGCTCTGGATACCCTGTCACTGCACCCGAAAGACAGAGTTACCCTGCTGCTAGCTGGTCTGCTGGTGCCTGAATGCTCCCTAGCACTCTCTGGCTCCTCACCCAGAGCACTTTGACTGAAGCACTGTAGGAGACAGCCCCTAGAGCAGCTCAGGCTGCAGATGTCCCCTTCAACCTGTAGGCAGGCAGGCAGCAGAGGGATCTCTTTGGCTGGCATGGAAGGAACCACAAGATGAGCATGGCCAGGGATGAGTCTCAGGTAGCAACAGCAAGACAAGAGTTCTGGAAGAGAACTAGTATGCAGGCCCAGGTCTTTTTCCAAGACAAGTGCCAGAAAATCCACGTTTCCCTTGATGATTTCTATGCTGCAGCTGCTCATCACCACCAACAAACAAACTCTGCAGCATTTAATAACTTAGGCTTTTGAGCTCCCATATGGAGATGAGAGAGGGAGAGAAGAAAGGGAGTGGGGGCTTTTGAGGGTAGCCCAACTTTGTTCCAAGTTTACTGGAGTGTATTTTGGGACTAGTGTGCTGCATAGGGGACAGAGCCTTGACCACAAAATGGCTAGAAGCCCTTTAACACATTTTGCAAAGGGAGTGGTCTGGGAAAGTTTTAGAAAATGAGAAAATTATGCAACTTTCTCTGGGAGCTAGAAAATACCAAAATATATGTATAGTGTGTATTGAGTATAATGACTGTTCGTTGTGACTCATCAGCCACATAAACTTTTGTTACCTCAAATCTTTCATGAAATGGGGGAGAAATAGAAACAGAGAAAGTCATCAACAAAGACTTGTTTTCTGCATATTTTTTTCTCACGTCCTTTCCAATCTTTCTGGTTTGGGTTCTGTGCATATACAGTACTGGAAATACTTGCCATGAAAATACTACAGCTTTTAGGGTAAAACTGGAAAGTAATGTTGCATCTTCTTGAAAACCTGTGGGGATTTGTGTTTTTTTGTGAAATCTTTTCATCAAAAGGGTGGGGTTTTTTCACTGACGCATGTATGTGCTCCTTAGCAGTATTTTAGTGAAAGTGCTTGAGTACTGCTCCCTTTACCTGCTTACCCAGAGGTGGACATCTAAGAATTTACACTCATCTTCACCATAAAGGGTTTTGACTAAGGAGCATCCAACCAAGAAAGAACAATCTATTTAAGTTGCTGACAGCAGAAAGGTGAAATATAGAGAATGAAATAAAGAAACTTAGAAGAAATGTCAAATAATGAATATGTGAAGTGTTTGCAATTTGCATTTTCAGGAAGTAAAATCAACAATTTGTCTAATGGTAGTTAGGACCTTCACATGTGAGCTAGAAGCCATCTACTGCAATGTCTAGAGACCTTTTAGAGGATTAAAGTTAGAACAGGGAAGTACAGCTTTGTTTAATTCTGTTTTCATTATGTGCAAACTTTAATTTGCTTCTGTATTTTTTTCTTAATTGCTCTATCTAGGTAGTTTGTTCATACTGCATCCTGAGACTTTTCTTCCCATAACAAGCTGTCGAGAAATCTCTGGGTCCCATTGTGCTTACATGCTACACTCTTGTGTTTAAAGACTTGTTAGCGCTAATGGAAATCATTTGCTTTGGCTGGTCCTCACTGCATACCCTAATTTCCATACAGTACTCTACAAGAAGCCAAGGAGGGAGTGGGCCCCAGCAAAATGTGCTCTGGGAAGCCATCTCTGCCAAGCAAGCCTGTTAACAGGGGTTTGAACAAACTAGAGCCCTGTTAAGATCATTGGTTTGATTCACAGGCATATATCCTATGCATATTCCTGTAAATCATAGACTGCTATCTGTAGATCTTAACCCAATAAGAAAGAGTGCAGCCTGCCAGGCTATCATATACAGAAGAGCCATCTCGTGGGGTTGTGCTACTCAGGCACCAGGAAATAGTGAGAAGCCCACAGTAAGCCAAGTGAGTTGGAACATGCCAGCAGCACGAGTGCCAGACTTCTTAACAGAGGGAAATTCTGGGGAAGCTGAGGCTCTCCAACATAGTTTTCTTTTCCCCACCATCGTTATTTTCAGTCTTATCTGGCTCAGATTCAGTAACTGGTTTTCATCCAGTTATTATTTCAACTGGGCCTGGGAGAATTTCTCAGGCATCTTAGTCATTTTTAAGCAAGATTCCTGTGAAGGTAGTGCAGAACCAAAGTACCACAGGCACAGTACTGGGTAACATCCCCAACTCAAAAGCTCTCCTGCAAGAGTCCTGCATCACAGGAGCTGGATTGGGCAAGAGAGGAGGTGGCTGCCCATGCAAATGTGCTGGGTGTCAGCAAGCCCGTTCCCATCAGTGGGCTGAAGGAAAGAGCTGACGCTGCCTCAACATTATCTCACTGACCAGCCAGCCCATGAGAGCATCAGCCTGTGTGGGATTTCTCAGCACACAGAGCTGGGGAAAATCAGGCCATGCTCAGCTAACTCAGCAAGAAAAAGGAAAGAAGTTTTCAGGAGCAGAAGAATATTCTAAAATGGTATTAAAGTATTAAATATTAAAGATTGGAAATGTCTATACATGATAGTGCTAGAGACTACACAGTAATCACTAAAAATATTTGTCTAAGCTCAACTTCACCAAGGACATGAAAAATCCATCCTGGTTTGTGATTTGTGCAGAACTGAAGGACATACCCCTCATAATGTCCTGTGGTTTTGATGTAGGCATCTGTATGTTCTCACCATGTTACCTGTCACTAGTGTTCTCTTGCTGCCCTCCCCCCAGCCAAAAAAAAGAGAAGTCATGGTCTCTCTGTGGTCACACCATCTCACTAGTAAGGCCAGTGAAGTAGAAGCGACCTTGTCATTTTCTTCTGTTGTTGCCATTGTTGAAAATATTAGTACCAGAATAGTGGCCACACTGAACCACTCATTTCTGATTTCTTTTCTCTGAGCAGATAAGAATGACCTAGGGCCTCTGAGTGTGTTTTACATCAAAGACTGATGAAGAGTCCTGACAGCCTTGATGTCAGTGCTGTAAATAAACCATTAATCACACTGCCATTCCAGGGAACTGCCTTCTCCCAGAGGGCATGAACATTCTTCAGGTCACTAATATAAACCACATCTCCTCTAATCCAGTGGGGTGGTGGTAATGTCAGGGCTTTCAAGGTGGGCTGACTCTGTGTCGGTGGGATACTCCATTACTCTCATTTTAATGCATAGGTCATTGTTATGGTTCCACTGGATTATAAATGGTCAATTAATGGAGAAGCAGTTACAGTGAACAAAATAAAGCATGTTGGAGTTACAGAGAAAAATAGAAAGAATATAGGGCTCAGTGTCCTGTTAAAACTTTTGCTTTGGAGTTGAGTACTGCATAAAAACATAATACAGAGGTGTAAGAGAAACAATGGGGTCAGTGATCTGGCAAGCAACCAGAACAACATCATTCTACTAGACACTGCAGAGCCCAATGCCATCAATACCAAAAATGTGTCTATTATTAAAAAAGAATCTGATTTTTAAATCAATGCCAGGCCACCGCCTTGTCATCAGTATTTTGTGTCATGACACACTGTGGAAGCCTGTAACTGACTCTTCAGTAAGACCATCAGTGGAAATAACATATATTACATATACTTATATTTATATTTTTATATAAGATGTTTTTATAACATATTATATACATTATAACATATTTTATATATATAAAACCCACCAACCATTATTTATATGTATACAAGATGCAGGTTATTGCATATAATACATACTTTATACATGTGATCTAGTTACGCATACATACATATATATTAAAATAACACATTAAAGTGATTTGGAAATACAGCTAAAACCAAAGTTAGTCCAACCTGCACCCTGTGGCTGGACTGTTCAGCCATCACGGGTGAATTGCAAGCAGAAATCTGGTCTTCTGACAGAGTAGCTTTTGCAATGGGAACTGCCTCATTAAGCATGGCTGGCTGTGTCTCCCAGGGAAAAAACAGCACAGAAATGATGATACAAGGGAGCTGGTTGCTGCCTCCCTGCATTAGAGACTCCTGAGGGCTGTCTGTGATTCTCAGAAGTTATTCAAAGTAGCCCTAAATCAAGCTGCTCAGGGCTACTCTGAACTATGTTAATAACATTTTTCATACAATACATTATTAAAAAAAAAAAAAAAAAGTTGTCCCAAGGGCATGTGAGCCAGCTGGCACTGGCCATTTTCACACACTCACTCCACACCACAGCCTGGCACCGAGACTGCTAACACAGCTTTCTGTTACCAGAGGAAACCCCCGCACTTTCCCTCTGGAGGCTGAGCCCAGAGTTTAAGGCTGTGCAGCGTGGTTTACGTCTTCAGTCCAGACAGTATGGTTTTGAAGCCACTCTGAGAAAACCTCTGCAGAGCAGGGAGGGTGGTGGGTGGCTGCAGGCTGCTTGAGCACATCACAGTCCTCCTCTGGTCAGGGGCTCTGTGGTATGACCAGGAGGGGGTTCACACCACTCCCCTGGCCTCCCCCAGATTCACCAGCTCTGCTGGTTTTAGGAGTCCCAAATGAAATCCAGTATCTCACAACTCAACTTCTCTAATTACTTTCAAGCCTGACACTTGCAAACCCAGGCAAGTGCTGACCTGGATCTGCACAACCCAGGCTACTGTCCAAGCTTCCTTACCAGGGAAACTGCCCTGATGGTCTGCTCTTGTGTTGCAGACCAGCTACCACAAAACCCCAAGCCCTCATTGGCTCCAGAAATACAGCTAATAAACTACTAACACCTCAGGCAACTACGTCACAACTCTACTGTGCTCCATCTATTTAAAACACTGTCAGTGCCAGGACTAAGGCTCTGAATATCCCTTGCTAAAGCTTTGGGTGACCCTCACTTGCCTTGTAGCAAAATAAACCAGGGTGTGTTGGGGTGCGTGTGTTTGCATAAGCTTGACAGTAAAAGCCTGACTCCCTTGCCTGATGCCTTAACCAGGACCAGAAGATGAGATGCCTGACTTGGAATGGAGTTTCTTAAGAAAAGAATGAACAAAAGAAATGCTTTTCTAATGTCCTGGTTTAGGTGAGAACAGAGCTGGTTCTGTTCAGTGACATCTACTCTGAAACTCAGACCACTTGTGAAGTCCAAAATGCTGCTGTTTTAAAATGCCTTTTGTAAACAAAGGGTCATGAGTTTCCAAGCTGTCCAAAGAATCTCTCTCACTATAACCACACGTAGGTCAGGATTCAGCACTGTCCAACAGCGAGATTCATGAGCTGGGCCTCCCACAAGCATCCCTGGGGAGAGAAGCGCAAGGTAAACCCCCTTCTACTACTGTGAACAGAAGCTCAGCTGCTTTTTTCTAAGCCTCACACTATGGTTTGCATACATAGTTTTTCAATATCATATTTATTTCAATTTTAAATTTTAAGTTTCTTTAGAATACCTACTTCAAGGCTTTTCCGTGTACCACCAACATCATCTTCTGAACTCACAGGCTTGAGCCTCAGTTCAGAAACCTTTATTTTTTTTTAATTCATATTTATTACTCTGGTACAACAGAAAGATAAAGGTATAAAATAATGGACTTTTCCTTTTGGTAGTTTCTTAGGGAATACTTGTTTGAAGGGTGTAGTCCATAAAATAAAGAAAGAAAATATGTATTTAAAACATGTTGCTTCTAATCAAGGAGACTTTAGAACTGATTTTTTTTTTTTTTAAGTAAAAATACCTGATTGAAGTTCCTGATACAGAGATTTAAAGCTATTCTGACAGCCTGGGACAGTAGAAGATTATTAGCTCTATCACCATCTACATTTGACAGAAAGTTTCAAAAAATACTGAAGAAAATACCCATGAAGTCTTCAGAAACAGAGGTGGGCACACCTTAGTGCTTCTTCTGACCCAGACTGAGGTTTATGTGGACATTTCTGGAGCTGCCAATGAATACTCTTGGTAACAATGAACCTAGGAATTACATACATGGACCATACACAAATGTCCTCAACCACCATCTGGTCTTACCACATCTATCTATCTATCTATCTATCTATCTATCTATCTATCTATCTATCTATCTATCTATCTATCTATCTATCTATCCACGGCTTGCCATGCCATGTTTCCACCCACACTGGTTCCCTAACATTTCATGGACCATGCCACCATCCCTCCTAACATACTTGCTCCTCTACACCCTATCACAGCCTTCCAGAAAGGTATCAGTGTGGATCTGCAGATAAGGGGAGGCTGAGGGACTTCAGCTGGGTTTGCTGGTACTCAACTATCCTACCCATCCTTCCTCATTGCTGGGCCTGGACATGCTTGCCCACTTTCCTTTTACTTCTTCCCTCTCCTGAAGATGTAACAGTTCAGCACAGGAAAAACAGGCAGCAGGACCTAATCTTAGGTGATCTGGTGATCTTAGGCTGCTACCAGAAGCCTGATGCTCTCTACACCCTGGCTAATCTTGCTTGGTGCCTAAACTGGTCCAAACACACTTGGCTTTCCTCTTCAAGTAGGGCCTACAGCCCTGAAGCAGCCTAAAATTTCAGAGGCTGTTTCAGACAATGCAGCCATCCGTAGTCACCAGGAAGGTTCCACAGATCCCTTCCAGCCCAGGGAAAAGCAAATGCTTGTAAACAAATGCATATTGTTTAGCATTAACCAGGACTGCCTCATCTGATGTGTATTCTACAATATATCAGAAAAGATCTTTTTCTTCTAAACAAGAGGAAAACTTAAGTACAACCAATTAATTTCAACACCCTTAAAACATAACAGGAAGCTGCTTTGTGATGACTGGTGCAGTAGTCAGCACTAAATACTAATATTACATTATGAGGAGGATGACACGGTATGTGACGTGAGCAAACACATTTCTCAAAATTACAATCTGATGTCAATCTACATTCTACAAAATGCAGACAAATGCTTCACTTCAAGAGTACTGGTAATGAAAATCCCCATGGGGAAAGTACACAGGGCTGAGGCCTAAGTCTGCAACACTTCAGAGATGCAAAAGCAGCACATATTTACATAAAGGATTTTTTCTGAGGTTGCAAGTGTAATAAGACCTTTAACTTTACTGATGAGCACAGTTGCGCCCAGGAATTTGAAATAATTTCAGGATTATTGTTAAAGACAATCGATAAGCAAAATGTTGTCCTTTGTTGTTGTCATTATGCCATGGTGTGTTATCAGGAGCAAAAATCGTTCCCCCAAAACAGAACCTCTGCTAGTTAAAATACACAGCATCTCCTTACAACCCTTACCTCTTTTTGTCATGCAACCTACATTTTGTATTCAAGAATGAACATATTTAAAATTAATCAAGACACTTTTTGCATCTATTTCTGTACATGCTGCTGGCCATCGCATTGCTCTAACACATCATCAAGGAAATGGCCAGCGGGAACAAGAATTCTGCAGACTGACAAGACAAGCAACTTTTTTTTCAATGCAAACTGCCAACTTTTCTACTTTAGATAAATGCTTTGATTTAGGAGGGTCAGAGACGGGCAGAAGGTGTCAGCAGACAGCTTGGAAGGTCTCTGGGACTTTTCAAGAGATTTATAAGTTGACTTTTGTTTAATGGTTTGGTTTTTAAGCATGTTGGTTTCTTTGAGGCATTCAAACCCAAGCTGACATACCTCCTAATTTTGTTGTGTGCTGACTGTGCAAGTGTAAAAAAGACACTGCAAATTTTTACCATTCTCAGTGATTTAGCAGGAAACCTCAATAATCTTATAGGTAAAATGACCTAGAAATAGCCTTTGATCTGCAGTCTGCATATGCATCATAAAAACACAGAAACACAGTCAGCATCAAAGGCTGCAACAAAGACCTGGGGTTTTTGAATCACTGGGCTGCAGTTCATTTTGTGTGTAATGAAATTATCATTGCTTTTCTGCATCAACAGAGCAGTTGGACCAAAATTCTCCTGACCTGTGGGTAGGGGGAGAGGCTGCTGTTCTCTACTCAAACACATTTATACTCACTTGGCCCTTGGCAGCCCCAGAACTGGTTCTAGCTCCAGGGAGAGCAGGCTTTTGCCCATGGCAACAAAACCGTCCTGCTTCTGCCACTTATGCCAGAGATACGGTCAACTGACAGCTGCTGAGAGCAAGGCAGGGTAAGTGGGCTATCAGCAACTTTTGGGAGAGGATAGAGTAGCTTCTAGAAGAAACATCTCTGTCCATACTCATTTTGGCTTGTCTTTCCTCCCATGGCATCTCCTGTGCAAGGAGATAGGTGTCAGGGCTCATCTCAGGGCAGAGAAAATCATCTCACCTTTGCATTGCTCAGAAGCCTTAGAGGGGTGTAGGAACACTGGATTCTGTGTGTGTCCTCATCAGTGCAATTACACCACTTGTGGCAGAAGATCCATGGTAGAATTTTCTTTTGAAAGTTCACTTTTGAAAACAGGAACATAGAAACTAGTTCTTTGTTTTCACTTTTTATGGAAAACACATGTGAGCAGAAGGTAGTGGGACCCACCTGCTAGAATATCCTGCCCAGTGCAATATCCTATCCTTTGCTGTTGGAAGCTATTTGAAAGAACATTTTCAAGTTTTCCACACTTGCTAGCCAGTTAAAAAAGGAGATTACTACTGGTGTTATAATAGCTGCTTACTTATATCTGTGATAGCTGCTTTTCTGTATGTGCTTTTTCCTGATGCTTTTGCAGAAAAGATTATTTCCTTGACCTTCATATTGCTTGGGAAAAAGGGTTGCATTTTAGATTTTCATTTTAATTTTGTTCTGCTGTGCTAAGAACAAAATTGAGACTATCAGCTCCCAGGAGGATGCATAAGGTATGAGCTGTGAGCCAGATGCAGGCCATAAAACTCCACGGTTGAGACTCCTTGCAGGCAGCTGCAGTCACCTATCAATGGAGTCTTGAGATCCCAGCATGTATTGAAGACAGGCTCCTGGGATCAAGGGAGAATAATGCTCTGCCTCAGGACCTCCTTGGTACACAGTCCTATCTTAAAAACATAGATTCTGTTATTAACTTGATTTTCTAGAAATTAACTCTTCTGTCCTGGACTGCTGGCTGGGGAAGACTTAGAGATACCATAGTCTATACATTTACTAATTATGATAAAGAGAAGTGGTTTTTTCAAATACTCTAGTATTGTTGCTTTTCATCTTGCATAGATTGAAATTATGTTTTGTTACCATGTTAATCCCATGATCCATGAAAGAGATAAATATTTTCCAGCAATATTGCTGGAAAATGCCCAGCCACCCACGAACATCAAAATCACAGACAAATCCAGCAAGCTCCCCATTGCAAAGTTAGCACTGTTGGTTAAATGCCTTAAGTACCCAACTCTGTATCAGGCATAATAAAAAAAGTTCTTGTCCCAAAATGCCAATCTAAATAGGACAGTCCAAAAGCTCACACATACCATTAACTGCAACACACGCACTAAAGGAATTGCAAACTCAGTATGCTCACTACTTTCAACCAGCTTGCTAGGCAGCATCCCTGTGGGTTACAGATAGCAAAGCCCAGAGATCTCAGGATGAAGGAATTCATCATCAGTGCAGCCAGAGGTGGGTTACACATCTTACATCTGCTCAGGAATGGATGAGCAGCTTGACAGGGCTGTGCTGAGCCAAGTTTTGTGTGAGGGTAGGTTTTATAAGAAAACAAGAACAAAAAATACCAGGAAATGTAAAGAAAAGCTCAGAGAAAGAGGCTGAGGTCACTCAGAGACAAAAAAAAAATATTGGTAGGACAGTACTCAGGTTTTGGGTCAGGTGCTCTGTCAACAAAGTTTCGGATGTTTTATCCCACGTGTGCCTGGGGGACTTTTGTATATGCTTTGGAAATAAAAAGGGCTGTGGTGGGGACATCCATGTCCATCATCACTATTGTGCAACTGACTCAGACTGCAACACCCTTCATTTTTGATTACCACCTTAGGATGAAAGTAACTACATCATGTCAAGATGCAAAGTTAATTTATGATGGGTTCAGTCTTGTCATAGATACAGAAGTCTGCAATAACCATTAGATACACTAAGAAGTCATTCATTCAATATACTTTCGTACATGCTATAGACATGTAACATAAGTGATAATAGGAGTCATGAATTGCATTTTAAATTGAAGTGCTGATGCCATCTCAGCTCATAGCTCTTCTCAGAGATTAAAGGCATAAAATAACATGATAGTCTATAATCCATTTCAAAGCACTGTGCCGTATAGAAACTCAAATGAGGGGGTTTTGGTCTCCTAATTCATTCAGGTGTTTTCCTTGAAAGCCTTGCCAATTGGTATTATTGTGGAGAAAAAAAACGTTTCTATGTTCATTTAAAAGTTGAGAGAGGATCAGTGCTGAAAACTGTTCGATTGCATTAGACAGCTGATACCAAATAGATTTCATAGATAAATAGGAGACAAAGACTTAAATGCAAAAATTGACAGATGTTGTTTAGGTGGATGTGACTATGCTTGTGTTTACTAGAAAAAGAGTAATTTTTTGCTTTAATTTTATTTGTTTGTACCGGCACCATGTGTTCAACACAGGATCGGTATGTTCAAGTCATCCATTAACTTCATCTCAGATGTTTAGAATTCCCTACCCTATTCTGAGTGAAAAATGGACACTAAAGCCACAGGGTGACCTCAACTGACCTAACATTTGATTGCCTCCATCCCAGTTCATGGGTGTGAGAGCTGGTGTTGACTTCCACAGTCTTCTGCACAGCTTGTAATTGATTTCCATTTGACCTTCAGTGTTTAATTTTGTTCACCAAGTTGCTTCTAGATAATTTTTGTTGCCTGTTTGTGCGCAGGTGAGGTCAATGCGCCATATGTAGACCTGGGTCCATAAGAGGTCACAGGCAACTGTCACCTACTGAGGGACCACCAAGGTCCATTTTGTCTGCAGAAGCAAACCTTTCACCCTTGAGCACAGGACAGCACCATAAAGTACAAAAGTTTTCCCAGAAACTCTCAGCTTCATTTTAAATCATTGTGTAGTGCCAAATTGAAAAATAACTTCCTAATAAAAACTAACAAATTTGTCTTCACTTTTTTATTTGACAAGCATTTTTGAACTTGCGGACACTTTTGTTTTCAGAAAGCAATCTGGCAAGACTTTATGCTGGTGATGTCTCTGTTCTGGTGTCCATATGTGTCCTTAAATAATGGCACAAATATAGTAATAGCAGCAGATATAGTCACATCATTAATAGGTATCCTAGGAATAATAGATGTCTGAGTAAGCATAGCAGCGCATTTCCAGGAGCCTATCCTACCACCTGCGTTATTCTCCCCCATGTATACTTGAAGGTTCATTTATATGGTCAAGGTAAATAATATCAAGGTAAATTATCTCAGTCCATCGGGCAAAGGAATGCTCAGCTCTTCCAAAGATATGAAAGCGAACCCTCTATTCAGAACTCACCTTTTTTTTTTGTCTAAATGTACACACAGCCATCTCTCTTTTTGCTTAATCCTGTTAATATAAGAAATACTTCTGCTTCCAAACAAGTATTTAAAGCTGGTTGGATCCTGCGGGAAGATGCAGTTACTGGGTGGCGTGGAGCATCACCAGTATTTACATGAAGGTGCTTCCTGTTAGCATGGTATCCTCCATTCCCTGGCCTCATATTTTGTTTGGTGCATGTGGTTAATCATTCTATAAACAGGAAGGACACTTGAAAGATCATCTAAATAAACCCTGGTGTGTATAATTCCCTGGTAGGTTAATGAAGCTGGCCATAAGAAGAAAATTATTATATGCAAGACCACAGTTCTTATGAAAGTAAAAATGTCTTTGTATACGGGACCTCTGTCGTGGCTAAAATGACTCTAGTAGTAAAAGTGAACAAAAGGAGAACCTAGGCTTGGCCTTTATGTATGTTTTCTCACAAGCAAAAGCCACACATATATTGAGTCCTCATATGGCCTCAGGTGAAGGCAGAGGAGATACAAAGAAGGCATCAGCTCGCAATACATTTGCAATTAAATGCTGTGCCACTGTTGCTATCTTTTCAGCTGGCTTTATGTCTCCTTCTGTTGACTTTACAGCTCAAAGGTGCCCAAAGAAGGCAGGGTGGGCATGTCATAAGCAAATGCTACAAGTATCTATTTTAAGATGAACAGCAAAGCTGATGAAATTTTTGTATCAATTATCAATATTTTGTCCCTCTTCAAAAAAAATATCCCAGAGACTCTTGTACTTGGTATTAGGTTCTCCTTTCTAAAACAGAAATTGTTCTAATAAGGAATGTTATTGTACTTTAGTTCTCAGATGGAACTTTATTTCATCCAGATGTTACTGCTCATACCCCTGTCTTCATTTAGAGCAATGCTTTGTAGAATACCTAATCTTTATCTTACTTTTCCTTTAATTTACCACTGAAGTTTTTTTAATGACTGTGTTTGACATAAACCACTGGCTGGTTTCTCAACTGTAGCGTCTCCACCTTTGGCAAACTGTTCACTTATTTTATTCCATCCTCTTTTAATGGAATTGCTGGAACCACTTAAAATCCATTAATATACTACAAATTTCAAGCACAAATCATATTTGTGTGAATTAGTGCAGTTGGAAAGACTGAATAATTTCTACTTCATAAGAAATCAAGTCCACTAAAAATGTGAAACTATAGTTGTCAAAAAAGTTAAAGAATTTCTACAAATACTGGGAGTTAAATCCATGAATTGCAATATTTATCCACTTTTTATTCTCTTTTTCTTTGAGTTTTTATTTTCTAACACAGTCTAGGCACTTTACTTATAGATTTTTATATATTATTTATTTATAATATCTCTTTGTAAAGAAGACCTGACAGGAATGCATGGAAACTGTTGACAGCATTCCTGACCAAGTATTCAGGCACAATT
>JANIJG010011124.1:0-34471 GCA_024611175.1 Megaceryle torquata
CTCACCGAACCCACTCACCACCCGAGGGGGAAGATTATAGGTAATGTTATGGTCTTCCGTGGGGGCTTTGTGTTGTGTGGGGTGGGGGGGGGGGGGGGGGGGGGGGGGGGGGGGGGGGGGTGTTAATATACAGGAAGGGAAAAGAGCCATAAACAATTTACAAAAATTCATGGTTTTCTATCAAGCCACTGCAGTGAGGAAAGCCTGGAAAGAACAGTTGCCCCTAAATATTAAATCAAGGACACTCAGGCACAAAAGACAGCCTCCTGAGACCAAGGACTACAAAGGAAAGCAGCTGGGTAAGGAGAAAATCTATCAGAAGAGGCCAGCAGTTCATTTCTGCAGCTGGTGGTAGAAGAACAGCACATGTATGCAGATCATCCTACCCCATCAGCAAACCACAACATCTGCATTATTGGTACATGTTCTCTCCTACTTACACCAAGTGGTTATCTTTGCAGAAGCCCCTTCTTACGCCTGGCAAGCGCAGACAGTTATTATAGTGCTATGGCTTTGTTAAACACAGCACTTATGGTTCAAGCAAGACGGCTGCTGGAGAAATGAGGAGCAGATTTAACAACAAATAAAAAAAACTGAAGTTTGGGGAAGAAGAAAATGGTCCTGTAGAGGAAGAAGCTAAATACAAATTTCTCAGACTGTCTCCTCTGCTGAAAGGTACAGAGTGACCCCACTGTGTCCCATTCGCTTACTGCTGTGGAACTGCTGGCTAGCAGGAAGCAATCATGAAAAAGAATACCCCAAACAAAGGAATCCAGTTAACATGTTTTTCAGAGGCTGCATTCAAGCACAAGAGATGGGGAGAAGCACTCTGCAGCTACAACGGAGAAGCTGAGCAGTCCACACAGTAATAGGAGAACCATTCACACTTCCTTCAGACACATATTTACTTTCTGAAAGAGGCAAGTATCAATCAGTGCAACTTTTTATAGTATAAATCAAAAGGATCACAGCTGAAAATACCAGGAGTGATCATCCTGGTTACCATGTACAGTCTGCAGGCAGCCTGGACCCTCACTATGCCAGGTCCCATATGCAGTGTGGCCAACAGGCTTGCTCACAACCTGCCCTGCTCCTCACGTGATCTCAGACACGTGTGATTTCTCCTGGACACTGTCCCTCATGCACACCCACCCAAACCACTCACTCAAAGGCTTTAACTTACCTCAGGGTACAGCAGACAGAAACACTTAAGCTCACACATGCTTCCGACTCCTGAGACATGAGCTTGGTCCAAACCCACCATCCTGTAACCCCCAAAGCACTGCATCGCTCAGACAAGCCCATGCAAGTCCCTTACATGAAGGCTTGCAGCGGGTTACTGGACAGGCGAGCACCCAGCGAGGAGTACAAGCACACGGTTGACTTCAGGCAGGCAACACAACACGCTAGGATTAAGTAACGGTGTGCGCTATGCCCTCAACTGCCTACCGAGCCCACGGACTCTGCGTAGCCAAGCTAAGCACGTGTGGCCCCTCCTTACCTCCTGGGGCCACTTCAGGGAATTTGGGGATTAGGGTACAGCTGACTCCAGCTGGTCAAAAACAGCGCTGCCCCTAAACCAGGGGTCCTGCCCATTCCCT
Organism: Megaceryle torquata; assembly: GCA_024611175.1. Lineage (NCBI taxonomy): Eukaryota > Metazoa > Chordata > Aves > Coraciiformes > Cerylidae > Megaceryle > Megaceryle torquata. Next base: position 1,602 of record JANIJG010011124.1, read on the forward strand.
TGCACTGGCTCCAAGGACACTGCTGTGACTGACCTTTGGCCTCGTGAAAAGTGAACAAACCATCGGCATCGACTGCGTGATCGCTACGGCCACGGAAAAAGTTGGGAAGGGGCAGCCAAGAGGAAAAATGGAGAAGTGCCCCTGTTGGGACTTCAGCCAGTTGTGAACTCCTGTCTCCAAACAAAATAATAAAAAAAAAAATAGCAGGAGTGCTAAAATGTATCTTTTGGCAAGAATTAGGCCAGCTCGAAGGCAATTCTGAAGAACAAAAGAGTCAGATTCTGAGTACTTCAAGAACAATGTAGCAAAATTACAAAAATCAGTCCTAATTAGCCAAGAGGAAGGGCTGGGGACAAAGGGCCAAACTAGGGAGTAAACACAAAAGTGTGCATAAACTGAACACATGAGCAATCCATCAAGAGAAGGCTGCTGAAGTATAAATACAGGCTGTATTTCCATGGGTAAATATGTGTGTGTTTGTATATATATATATTTAGATGTGCCAGTTTGAACTAGTAAGACCATAACAACATATAGCAGGGAAATATTATATGTAACTAGGGATGTATTTTAGAAAAAGTATTTAGCAAGTAGGATATCAAAGGATCAGTGAAATCAAGTGACAAATGATCTCATCTCTAGGCTCAGCATACGGAGTTATCTTGGCGTTACTGTTCAGTGACAGGGCGGGCAGCCAGGCACCCACCTCAGGCAAACAGGGCTCTCCAGAAAGCAATTTAACAGCCTCGCCTAAAGCAAGTTTAAACACATATCCAAAACCACCGTAACAAATGCAAGTCCTCATAGATCAAGTGCCTGAAACAGGACTTAAATGGACACAACAGCCCTAGCTGGAATGTCACGCACACACACCTTCCTCCCCCCCCCCCGTCTATGGTTTTCTGAGAGGTGTCAATTTAGCTTCAGATAAGAGGTAACACAGGTAACAAAAACAAACAGGGAGATCAACAGCAGATGAGATCATCTACCCCGATGTACTAGCCTAGGCAATGACACAAAACACTGCAGCTGTAAGCAAGAACCAAAAAAGAGGTTTGAAAAAGGACACTGTCGTTATTTTTCTAGAGATACAACCTGTTACCCAACCAAAATGCACAGGAGAGGGCTTCTGCAAACCTTGGCAGGGACCTTGCCCTTGACCAGGCAAAGAGTGGCTGACCAGGCAGAGCACCACAGCCAAGCCACCCAGGAATGTGGGCTAGCAACAGGCTCCCCCCAGCAAGGTAAACCAAGCAGGAACCTCATGAAGAATTCCCCATCACACCTCACAGCAAACAGGGACTCGGCAGAGCAGGACTCTCACACGGGACAGAAAACAGACTGTGCTACTGAGGATAAATGACTTGGAGGAGGAAAGTGGTAACATGCCATGTCCTATTGCAGAATTGCTTCAAAAAGCTGATGGGGCTGGTGATGAGCTGGGTCTACACAACCACAGATCAAGAAAACCTGAAGCAGAGAGACTGCTGGTGGGGAGCACCTGCTTTGAGATCATGTCAGTGAAGCAGCCCATGACAGCAGGGTTTATTTCAAAACGTAGCAATCTGTGTTATACTTCACTTGGTCATAACTTTGTACTCAATTGGAAATACTTTAATTGCCTTTTTAACAAAGCCATACTCAATTACAAATGCTTGCTCAGGCAGGAAGCTGCCCCACCTTGGCAGTTTGATGGTACACTCAGATCCGCAGCCTTTTTTATTTTCTTAACAGCATGTGATTTTGTAACACCAAGTGGATGTCCCCAAGATCCTGGGATGGGACTGGAAGCCTCAGCCTAGGCAGTGCAGCAGGGGACTGGGCAGTGTGGAGGCAGCCAGGAGGCTTCCTGAGGACAATTAAAGGATCTAATCAATGCTGAATTTTGAAACAGCTTAACCACAGCTCTTTTTAAGCACATTTCTGCATTAGCCTGCTAGAATGCCACAGCCAGATGAAGCTTCACACTTCATACACCTGCCATACATTAGGGCACCTCAAACACAGTACAAGTCTCCGTGTGTAGCTGTCCCGGCTGTGGCACGCCAGCTTGGTGAGGACATCCCCGCTGTCCACCCAGCCAACAGCTCCTCCTTTCCTGGGCCACCAACAGGGAGACTTCTTCCACATTTCTTTCCAGCTGGAACTGGGGTTGGAATCAGGAGGTACCACCAGCACCTTGAACTGCTGGGCTGTACACAAGAGATTTCAGCACAGCTCAGGGTGCTGCATCGTGCGGACACTGTCACCTCGCCCCGGTGCACGCTTGCTGCCATCTCCCACTTTGGTGAGAATGAACACACAAAAAAATGTGATTTAGCTATTTAAGTGTCATTTCATAATAACATTAATTATTTCAACTCTGGGTTAATGAACAGCAGCTGTAAACAGCCTGAATCAGTGCCTCTGGCTATCGGCTCATCTCTGCTGGTCTTTTATTAATCTTAAAGGAATGTCTCAAGCATTAAACAATTATTACTAAATCTGTTGGTTTGTTGGGGCTTTAAGCAGTGCTGTATCTAAAAAGCAAGGAGCAAACTGTAAGAACACTAAGGCACGTTAAAGAAGCTCCACTTTTCAATGCAGTATTAGCAGTGAACACAAGGGCAATGTTTCTATTTTTTCCAGCAGAGTCTTGTCCTCACAAGCAGTGACTCTGCGTTTTTAGCTCACAGGGCACAAATCCAAGAGTGATCTCATGCAACTGTCAAACCTCTTCTAACAGAAAAAAGGCCTGTGCCAAGAACAGGTAGAAAAATCATAAATAGCTCTCTCAGGAGTTGGTTATACAAGCAAAATGTTTCCAGAACCTGTTTTTCATACTTATTTTGAAGTTTTAAATGCATAGAGGCAGTTCAACGAGCATCTGGTCGTTTCTTTAACGTGTCACCGGAAAACACACATTCACGTCACTGCTCCGTACGAAACATACAGCCAGTGGCTGGTGCAGCCAGGACAAGCCACAAATGGTCAGCTTCACAGATGAATAAGGTACAACATCCATCACTAACTGTATAAGCCACCACCTGTCTAATCAGCATTTTCAGTCTATGTTGGATTTTTTCTTACTGTTCTTCTATCTTGCCTGTGCTGGTTTTACACCAAAACCACCCGTGTTCATTTTGGTGCTGCTGCTTTCAGAGTAGGTGGTTTGAAGGGGAACTGAAGGAGGTCCAAGGTTCTGCAAGCGGTGGGGAGATAGGGAGCACAGAGCCTGGCGCAGGCTCTGCAGCCACCATGGCTCCCAGCTCACCGCGTTCAGTCCCCATGGGATGGAGGGACACCTCTATTTCATCAGGCCGTTCCCCTGCCTACAGCCACTCTCACAGAAGGCAGCAAGAGCTTTGTTTACATTGAAATTGGCTTTCCAAAGGAAAACTTGAGGTTTCCACAATGGATTCATCCTGCTGACAGCAGGGATCAGACAGTAAGGCCTACAAATGTCCCACTACTACTCAGTAACACACGTAGTGAGGATTTCAAATACTACCAGGGACACAGCACTTGAGCACCTACTTAAGTAGTTGCCTGAATTAAGGCTCAGGCTGTTAGAAAATCTGTAGAAGATCACAAAACTGTTCAAGAGGAGGGCTGTGAAAACAGAGAGGTCATTTTTCCAAATATGGACTGACTGTTCTGAAGACAGAGCCCATTCTACCCCAACACACCCCTAAGAGAGCAGCTGCAAAGCCTGGAGATCTCCAACCTTAGCTCATTCATACATGATGAGGGATCTTTCATGTTGTGTGAAGTACACCAGAAACCCTGAACACCTAATGCAGGGGTAGGTAGAATGCAGTCTCAGGGCTGGAGCTGAGAAGATTACACAGAGGTACAATGGTTATCTGCTCAAATTTTAAAGCATTAATTTCCCAATACCTGTGACTTTCAAATACTCTGGTTTAGACACAAGGAAACTGCTCAGGTCCTGCACCAAAAGTGTAACATCAACACCTACACCCCTCAGAGCCAGAAATGAAAGCCTAAAGTTCCTAACATTATGCTACTGACACACTTTCAGGCTTTATGAAAATATAAACAAATAGTTCTACTTATACTCTCCTGTATTATGTTTAGGGTGAAATAACCACAGGATCGCTAAAATAAATTTAGCCAATTTATGCACATGCAGACAAACTGCAGTCACAATGAAACACTGGAACAGAGTAACTCTGAGCTGGGAGGCAGTAAATCTGAAGGTATTCGGTACCTTATAGTGTTAGAAAAAAAAAAAAATTAAACACAGCCACAGCAAAACAGCTATCAAGAAGGAGTTTTTTAGGTTTAATTTATGGCACTTAGTCTAGAATATGCCTTGTAACCTTGGGAGTCCTGCAGGTGTAACTACAGAGGTAACCAAGAGCTAGACAGGTTCCAAGAAGGGAGGGAAAAGAAGCTTCTTGCTTGGGTTTTAAATCCATAAACAGAAATATCATCACTTGATTACTACAGAAATATTGTATCCATCTTTCTAAACTTTTTAGCTCACCATATGAAAGGACACCCCTCGAATGCACCTCAGAAGCAGTGGGTGCTGCAGAGAAGCCTGGGAAGCAAATGGCCTCCAAGTTCTACACGACTCAACTCATTTTGTCTCCTTACACACCACTAAAGGTAAATGAAGTCAGGGAAAGTGCTTCCCTAGGGACACCGGAAGATTTGTTGAACCAAACAGGCAAAGTAACATGGCAAGTCCAAATTCCTGTCTTTATCTGGGATATCTCCTTTCCTATAGGCAGATCTCCACTGCAGTGAAGACACAAATAGAAATTACTGCAGCAAACAATTTTTTGTTCTTTCATGTGTTGAAACAGACAGTAGAAGCAGAACTAAACGGATTGTTCTGGGAGATGGGCAGCTCTAGACGCTTCCTTGGGGGCAGAAAAGAGCTGGGCATGGCTTTCTCCATGAACTTTGGCAAAATCGAGACCAATGTTCATCAGATGGAACCTGCTGAAAGTCATACAGCAAGTACCCTACGGAGCAATTTCAGACTGGCAGATCAGGTTAAAGAAAATTGCTCTGCTGAAGCTCTGTAGAGAAATTAGCCTTGAAATAACTTACAGGCCTGGTCCTGAATTTTTTCTATGATTTCATGTAACACTGTGTTCCTGCTGAGGTCTTCAGCACATTATGGAACAGTTTACTCCAAGGAGGGAGGATAATGACTAGCAGCTCATGAAAAGGTGCTTGCTCCTTGGATTTCTGAGCTGATGTTCTGCAGATTTAAAGTAAATGTTGTCATGCTGAGTGATAATGGAAATCATAGACAAAATTCACAGCAGGATGTTGAGCAGTCAAGTCAATGAGCCCTCAATCACTTGAAATATGCAATGCTTTAATCTTTTGGGGTTTTGTTGTTGTCCCCCTCCCCGCTTTTTGGGTTGTGGGTTTTTTTTGTTCATTGGTTTGGGGTTTTTTTGCTTGCTTGTTTGTTTTGTTTTAATTTCACACACTATGGATGAGACAGATTTTGTTTTTCAGGAAAACCAACTTGCTTGAATATCACATCTACTAACAAACAAAATAAAAATAGACGCATTAGCCTAGAAAAACAAAGCTGGAGGGATATAGGACTGATCTCTAAATCGGGAGAGTAAACATCAAAAACAACTAAAGATCTGTTCAGTACAAGAAAAACAGGTCCAAGTTTGCCATAAATAATCTAGAATTGTGAAATAGTTTCTTGAGCTTTGTCAGTTGATGAAAAGAGGCTCCTTGCAGTAGTAAGAACAAAGCTTGACCAGCATCTTGCAAAAAATCATACATTATCTGCAGAAAGTCACTTCACTGAGCACACGCAGAACTATCCATCTATCCCCTTGTTCACAGACACCAGAGAACAGTCCAGTTCCCACACTCATTAATATGCAATTTCCAACGCTGTACCAAACAGGGCTGCTATCCAAATTACTATAACCTCTGCTGCAGTGTAACAACGAGCAGCAGTGTTTGTCATACTTGCCTCAAAGCTAATTTAAATAAAATACAGAGGACAACACTCATTAAATCTGACCCTCGTTTTGCTGAAGCCATTATAAATGTCTGCAGACACTGATGTCCACCTGGAAGCTTAAGACACTAAAAAAAACCCAGAAGATTTAAAAATTAGAAAATCTATTTTTCGCACATAATTTTTCCTCAGCAATTCCTGGTTTGATCTCTGCTGGGTTCTCAACGGGGCACTGGTGGCAAACGCCTTCAGCAGAAGCACAAAAGTTCTTGACCAAACCCTGTTTCCTGCAGCACAATCTACAGGTAGAAGCAGGACTGAAGGCAGGGCTGAAGAAGATACCTTTATAAAGCCTGTTCTGCTGACCGTATGCTAGCTGCAAGTTTTGGCACATTCTGAAATCTCCAGCTTTACAAACCCATTTGTGGTGTTTGAATAGCACCAGTGGCAAACAAGATGTTCACTGATGACCTCACAAGTATATGTGGGATTATTGCACTATGATGATATAGAGGTACTTTGTTGATGGAACATGGAAAATATTCTGCATCTAGGATTAAAAAAAAAAAAATCCACACAAAACAACAACAAAAAAACCTATCTACAGTTTGATGAGTTGAGTCTTTTCAATGGAGAAAGAGCAAGAGCTATTGGTCTAATTTAAATAGTTATATTCTGTCCAGTTGAAATGCGTTACTGTGTTCAAACTGAAACCTGGACAGCATATTTTGTGAAGTAAACCAAGGAATTGTTGGTTGCAGCCTCATTCAGAAAATGACTTCTACGGCTTTGCAGCGCTCCACAGCTCCTCCGACAACGTGCTGGGCCTGTTGCTTACTGGTGACCATCAAGGAAGGGTGTTCCTCAGTGCCCCAGGAGCCCCATTTCCTGGGGGGTTTGGGTTGGTTTTTTGGGGGTTGTTTTTTTGTGGGGTTTGTTTGTTTGTTTTGGGGTTTTTTTGGGGTTGGGGGTTTATTTGGGTTTGTTTGTTGGTTGTTTTGGGGTTTTTTTTCTTTGCAGTTCTCCAAGCCAAAATTTAAGCTTGACCCAACTTAGTTCATAAGATAAAAAAAAAAACCACCAAACCCCACACCAAATCATCTGTAAAGATGTTATTTGCTGCTCGTGTTCAGGATTACCAGTTCTAAATTTCTAAATTCAGAAAACTAAACAGAAAGGTACCGAGCAAGAGGGCTGGAGTTACATGAGACTGTGGCATTACCACAGAAATGACAGAGTCTGGAACGCTGCACGAGTGGACACAGGAAGAAGCAGCAGGATTTGCTTCTCGAGTTCATTTCTTGAAACAGGGGGTTGTCCCTCAATTTGCTTCAAGTAAGACCAAAGACATTCAAAGCCTGCCTGGATGTGTTCCTGGGCAACATTCTCTAGCTGATCCTGCTCTGGCAGGGGGTTTGGACTAGATGATCTCTAGAGGTCCCTTCCAACCCCTACCATTCTGTGATAGAAACCAGTGGCCTCTCCTGAGAGATACCAAACTACAGTAAGGAATCACAGTGTGTAAAACAGACAACCAAGTTGAGGTGGCCTTCTTAGCTTTTGCTCTTACATACCTATATAATTCCTCAATTCTAAACATTTTAGACAACAGGGAGGTTGTTTCATTAAAAGCCACATACACTGGCAGTCCTCGCATACACATGCACAAAGGTAATCAAACTCCAAACAGCAGTGACAAAGCTTGCCAAGTTATGTTCAGACTTTGGAAGCCATCCACAGAGTCATAACTGGAAGGCTTGTGTGAGCAAAGAGGCAGAGCAGCACCCCACAATGCAGCTGAATGATGTTACTGTAGTCAGCTGTGTCCCGAGGGATTGCACAGTCTGCTGCACAACATGAACAGGCTGTTGAAGTCTTCACCCATTCCTATACTTACCAAACGTACTCATGAACTGTGAGGTAACATTAATGAAGCTTCTTGAAAAAAGAAAGTAGTGAGGAAAAGTATCCCAGCATCTTTAAATGGCAGCTGTGGTAGACAGATTTATATTTTGTTACGTTTTGTTGTTTGGTCATGGGTTTTGTCGTGGGTTTTTTTGTTGTTGTTGTTTTTAAGAATTAAGCCTTTGTCTACATCACAGATTTGTCTTAAAGCAAGAAAATCTCTGCAACAGAAATCAATGCCCCACTGCCCACTGAAGTGACCTTTACACTGCCTTTCACATACAGGCCATTCCCAAACGCACTCACAGCCCAAAACAGTATCAGATATTCACTCCATGCATGCTCTGGTATGCATTTAAGTCTGAGTATATCCTTAATTGCAACATGGAGAAGCCAAAACTCCTGAAATACTTGGTGGCAATTACACACATCCAATACCTGACATCTTCAAACCTTTCTAGAGGTGTCACAAAGTGAAATGCATAGTGAGATGGCAAAGAATGAGATAAATCTCCACCAAAAGTCAGTTCAGTTCACTAATCTGACAGGAGGAAAATAAGAGCAAGAGAACCCATTTCAGACACTTGAAGGGTATGAGGTGACTCACCGAGAGATCAGATAAGTGCCAAAGACACCACAAAGCAACTGCAGAGGCAACTGCAGAGCACAGGGCTGCAAGTGGAGAGCAGGAAGCAAAAGGGAGGCAATCCCTCTCAGCAGCAGTGGGTTAGATCAGACCTCCATGCACCAGAAACATGGACACACACAATGCCAATCACAAGGCTCACCACATTTTTGCCTGGCTTCAGCTCGAGGTCCACTGAACACAGAGACAGCCCCCAAGATTCTCCTTTACCCTCAGCTGCGTTCACTCCCAAGCAGCGTCTGTCAAAGGCATCGCTTGTAAATGCTGGAGCAGAATCCTGCCTCAAGCCCAGTTAAATCATCACAGATGCTAATTGTCCCCATGTGGCAGAGGTGTACACACCCCAGCACAGGAGCACCAATGGGTTCCACCGGTACCCATCCCAAGTGTGGTGAAGGCCCCAGGAGAGGAGTATGTGGTGTCATCAGGCAGCAGCACTTTCTTACTTTCTTTACAGACACGGAAAGTACCCTTCTCTCCCCACGAAGGCTACAGAAACCCAAACAGCTCAAGCTGCCAGCCTACTCTACATGGTTTGACTTGTTACCCTAAGGTGGAAACATTTGTCTGATCCCTCAGCACCAACAGCCTGTTTGGTAGCATCCGTTACGTAGTTGTTACTACCAATTCCCCAGTCTTTGCTTTCCATAAAAATACCGCTGTGCCAGCAGTGCTGCTTGGAGGAATCTCTATCTGATCTGACCAGAGGGAAGAACATGCTGACCCCAGGATATCATGTTCAGAGTCCACTGCAGAAGCTCCTGCCAGCACAAAGGTGTGATCCAATTCACTCATTAACCAAGAGATAATTGGCCATTATTCAGCCACAGCACACTGAAGAGACACAGAGTCATGAAGTTCTGTACGTTGCAGCTGGGAGTCTGGCAGTCTGGCCTTCACCATGCTGGAGTCCCGAAAGTGGTATGTGCCCAAGATGTATTTAATAGGCTCCCAAAACACAGGAAAGATACAACACCCTCCTTTCCTACCTCAGCCTAAAACTATAGCTCACTCTCTCAGTTTATCAGCTCAGAGCAGGTGACAGCTACATAAAGACACTTCAGGAGAAGCTATATATAGGGTGAAGTGAACTTTTCCCCAGGAAACTCTAGATCTAGGTCATCTTACTTCTTCTGGGAGGTAGGAAAAAAAACAGGTTACTCACCAAACAAGAATATAGATTATAGAAGAAAACAAAGATTACTTGGAGTATGAAATTTTGTGGGGATGGTATTTTTTCCTAAAGAATATTTTTTTCTTAGTAAAACTAGTTAGTAAACTTTGTGCCTCCAAATACCTATCTACTGTAAACCAAAAAACCCACTTACATTTACAAAATGAAGGAGCATTCTCTGATAAACTTACTGTCGGTAGTTTAGCTACACAGTAAAATAATCACCACTTCAATTGTCAGAAATTCCAGAGAGTTTGTCTAAATTCAGACATAATATAAGAATCTCTTTTTTGGTTCTTATAGATGACTGGCTGGAAGGATGATCCACAACCCAGCAGAGCTCCAGGCAAGTTATCCCATGAATCCACACGGACGGATTAAGTGCCACACTACCACTGCCAAGGCTGGGGTGGGAGAGCAATGGAGCATCTCGCTCAGGTTGGACCAATGGCCATCACCAAACCCAATCCAGCTGCTGGAGGGTACTTGGCCATCGCAGCCCCTGCAGCGTCACGTGGATGCCATGGGCTGAAGAGGTGTGTGTCTATCAGGGCAGACCTTAGGGTAACACTACCCATGCACTGCTTCTTAATGGTTTCCAATTTGTAGATCTCTGAGAATTGTCAAGTAGATGTGTGGACCTATATTCTTAGTTCAGTGACTTCAGATGGGATTTTATTAGCTCTTGTGAGAGTGGATAAAGAGCCCATTGAGCCTCAGAGACCCAGGAACTAAGAGGTGAAAGAGCACTAACCTAGAAAAGAATTAACAGTTAAATTAAGTATTTTTGCTTTAATTTTAAAAGTTTTATTGTTTCCACCTCTCAAGTGCAATATACTTGCAAAGATATCCTCTGCAGAGGATAATCCACCATTGTTTCAAGGTCTCCAAATATGTATAGCATATATATATGTATATACATCATTACAGAATGCTGTGAAGGAGACACTGAAACAATGACTTGGTCATATTTCGTAAGCTAAACTGAAGCTATATGGATGCACCTGCAGTATGAATCATAACAGAGAGAAAACAACCAAGAGAAACCCCAAAACATCAGGAACTGGTAATGGCATTTAAGCAAATACTATTATAGAGCATGAATTGAAGTCTACAGTTGCTTAACTATTAGTGTCTTAAATCTGAATTTAGACATTAGTTTGCTGATTTGAGGCCCTCATATAATTTTCACTGAATACAGCAGTTAACTGCTCGATGTTAAGCAACAGTACAGACCAAACCAGTTTAGCACGTCTGCAGTCGAGCAATGCTCGCACCTGTTTGCTCAGAACCTGAGAGCAATCACTCCTTCCGAGCTTTAAATAAAATTAATTTATTCAGGTAAAACAAATACCAGTTTTAATCTATAATGCAAAGTTACTCTATGTCTGAATTACAGATTTTGACAACCGTGTTAATAAAATGCTGCGATTAAGGTTCAGTGCACAGAACAAACTCTGTATCTGAGCTTAATTACAATGATGAATAGAAGTCAGACACGGGCATCGTCCCAGAGTAGTCATGCATTATACTGTCCCATAGATACTGAAATAATGGAATCCAATGCACTTTGATCTCTTATCTAAGTCTGCTGCAGCTCTGGAACAGAAAGGGTAAGAGCACCCAGCCTCATCCAATTCTGCAGCGTTCGCACACTGAGTCATCAGACATTTGTATCCCCCGCTACCGAGATGCATCTTACGGCAATAAAGCCAGATAAATATCGCTCCATTTCCATCTGGCTAGAGCTGGTGTACACAAATCATCCAGAGAGCCACACAGAGAGACGCTGGGAAGGACTACAGGGAAAACTCAGTCTCTACAGAGCTACTGCCCAAGTATATACAGCTCAGTTATAGATGCAGTTTGGGTTAAATTCCCGTCTGAATTTTCATTTTGGTTTTTTTTTTGGGGGGGTGGATTTTCTTTTATAAAGTTTTGCCATGACAATGACTGAAACTGGTAATATCTGGTAAATGTAATGGCTTTGATTGTGGCTGCAGGATAGCAGATTCCTTGCATTGGTCCAAACCAGCACTGTCTGAATGGTTTTTCACTTACCACTGGACATTCACATGGCTTCATTAGGTTTTATTAGTCATAAACCAGGCATTTCCTTAATGCTTCTACAAACTCTCTTAGCAGTCCAAACTCTAATGGCACATGGACTAGCAATGATCCCAAGTTCTGAAAAGCTTGGCATTGTCACCTAGCTGAAATTTGTCTTCAAATGATGTCCTGCATGGACATCTGGCTTTGGAGTTCAGCAAAATACCTCCAAGGACTGCTTCTGAACTATGCCTCTAGGAATACAAATTGCTCCCAGTGGGGAAAAAGCAGATGAGAGGGCACAGAGGCTTCTGCAGCATTCAAAAAAAAAATAAATAAATTTACAATCAAGGGAAACAGGTTTTGGTATTGCAAGGATAACAGTCTGCACATGCATCACTGCATGCTGGGGCTAAGGGAGGAACTGAATTTCCTGAGTCACAGTTTCTCTCATTCCTCCTACAGTTTCAGTCCTCCCCCAGGCACCTCAGGTCTACATCATTCCTAAACTAAACCTGCAGCTAAAAACAGAGGTGGGATGAGAACGCTTAAAAACTGAGCGCAGCCTCCACCAGGACAGCATGCATGTGCACACGTGTGCGAAGCGGGGAGCTTGCGTAAGCATTCTGGTGGATCAGCAGAAACGCCCGATGCAATAAACCAGCTGGTTGTGATTTGGCTGACGCAACTGTGGTTGAAAGGATGGTTCTTTTATCTCCTCCTCTAGTTGCTGCACGCATCTGCTGTTTGTCCATGTTGCTGTGCGTGGATCATGGCCCAGCAGCTTTTATGCCACTGGCATTTTGACTTTCTTCTTCACTGAAGAGAAACAGACAGGCTGGCAGACTCCTGTGGAGCACTGGTAAATGAAACAACCGCTCTCTGGAACTGTTTGGTCTCAGAAATTGTTTCATTAGTTCATAGAAAAGTCACAGTTGATTTGCTTTAGTCCATTCCACAGATCATAATCTCTTCAAAACATAAAACTGGTTTCTTTTCCATGGTTCAGAAACCAAAGTCCAGATGTTCAGCCAGCTTCAGCTGTTGATCACAGAAGTGAACCAGTTGGACATATGGGAAACGTAAGAGCTCCCTAAATACGTGGAGGTCCCAGATTTTTGTGGGTCAGTATTGCTTGTTTGGAGTGGCTTGTCTGAAAGAATGCACAGTCTCCCAGCATAACCAAGATGCAATACTCTGATTGAGCAAGATTTCTTATTACCATCTCCATGACCTCTTCATTCCTACCAACTGAGCATCTGGAATGCAGACTGCCAAATAAACGCTGAACTATCAGATTCCAAAACAGATTTTAGAAGACTTATCTACTGCCTCAAATAGATCTTCTGATAAAATTCCCTCTCTACAACAGGAGGTTTGTCATAAATTCCTGCTGAGGTTCTTTTTATAATGAAGGAATATTATTTTATTAAAATCAAATTATCACAGAGCGCTTTACAAACATTAAATTACAAAGCATGCCTGCACTAAAGATACACTTTATTACTCCTCATTTTACAGCGAGGAAACTAAAGCACAAGACCAGTTACGTTATTTACTGAAAGTTACAAACTAAGCAGAAAACCGAACTAAGAATGACGATGGCTTACGCTGGGGCTGCTAGGGTGACATTTTTGGAGGATTTTGTTTTGTTTAGTTTTGGGGGTGGGTTTTATGGGGGTTGAAGTCCACAGTGCAGTTTTACCCAGAAAGAAGCTATAGATGATTCTAGCTCTGGTGGGACAGGTTGCTGCTGCAGCTGCTCCTCAAGAGGCTGGCAGAACAAGAAAGATGGCATCTCTATAAAAACACAGCCTGCCGTCAGGAAGCAAGACAGATCTCCACTTCTGGGACCTTCACAATGTCAGGGCAAGTTTTTCTTCCAGTCTAAATCAACACTGAAGCTTGCTTTGCCTTTGAGTCAAACAGAGATTCTTTGGCTTTTTCCACTGAAGAGGTTTCATTCTAACTCAGCCATGACATCCCTAAAAACCTGCTCATTTTGTAATTCTTTGGTTTCTTAGGAACAGTTTCATTACCTCAGAGAAATCAGTGTTGATTTGCTTTAGTCTATTCCACAGACCATCATTTCTTCCAAATATAAATACATTTCTCTTTGCGTGTCTATGGGGAGACAATAACAAGGACAAGCACAAAGACTGAAAGACACCCGTCTGTCACAAGCAAGTGGTGTTATTTTTAGTTTCTTAACCATCCAATCTGCAACCAGTTTGGCTACAACCATTACCAGGGGCTGCAGAAGCGTTCATTAAACCGAGCTTCTTTCCTTTGTTCAAGTGACAAACGGGGACACAGAAAGACAGGGAAGAGCTCTGTATAGTATCTTGATCCAACAAGATACTTCTTGCAGAACTCCATGGAGAAGAGCTGGCAGTACTCTGACAAGTGTGGTTATAAACATTCTCTTCTTTTCAAAATTCATCTTGGAAAATCTTCTGGCCAGAATCTTTACCAATTGCTGATTGAACAACAGTGAGTCTAGAAACCAGCTCTAATTTTCATAATAGAAAGATGATAACTCAGAACTTGAGCATCAGCATACACTTTCTATTTCCTCTAGACACATCTAAACACCCATTTTTAACCAACTAGAGTTAAAAAAAACCACTACTTTAAGCAAAGAAAAACAATCTTCCGAGAACAGTTAATATTAATAAAAAGCAGTTTATGAATAGGCATTTTAAGATTAAAGTTACCTAACTCTCTAATACCATCAACTATCCTTTCTCAGGTTTGCCTTCCCTCCTTTCGTCCTCCAGCTTCTTTCACTAGCAAGCTGGAAGATGGCACCAATCAGCCAGCCTGGCAGGCCCTGCTGAAACCAGTATACATTAAGACAGGAAATACAGGTGCACAGCTTCTTCTAACTGTTATCTCGAAAGGAAGTTAGATTAGCACCCTCAGGAAGCTTCCCACCTAGCACTAGTTACCAGCAATACAGTTGTCTAGACAGCTTGCTATATTCTTCAGAAGTGGAAGGAGTAAGAAGTGTCTTGGCATATTGTTCACTCACCAAATAATCTTGAATGCTATTATAATGAAGTTCATAAAACATATTTCTTTACTGTCTGGATAAATGAACTTTATATCTCTATAAAGATTAAAAAAATAGAAGTTTAATATTGCTTAGCACGTACAAAAAATTTATCAGAATTACACCGTAAGACATGGAAGCCTTACAGATTTTCTTATTGCAGACATCTAAATTGAATCATAAATAGTTATCAGGAGTGACTTTATCACTTAGTGCTTGATTTTTCACAGTTAAGAGACATTATTCCAGAACACTACCATATCATTTGTTCATTTCTAAGAATGAGTTATATAAGGTAGCTTAAGCAATCAGATTCTTGACAAAAAAAAAAAAAAAAAAAAAGGCAAACAAAACATCACTGGCTTACTCCACCATTTCTTATCCAGCTGCAAACTCTCAACTTCAGCTCCTCCATCATCTCCTCTCCTCACTGAAGCTGATCTCCACCTATGGCCCTGCAGCCAGAAGGCACTAGCCAGCAACACAACAACAAAGAGACACTCTTTGCTTGAAGCCCTTTGAAGTTTTCACCAGACTGAGGAACTGTGGACTGGAGCAGGATTTCAGTTCTCATCCACAAGAGCAACTTGAATTCATACATCTCATCACCGAGATGAGGAGGACAGGCAGAGAAAAGCACAAGACCTGCATAAGGAAATTTTAAATATGCTCCTTTCTCTTACATGAAAGTAAATGTACTAGTGGGTTTTTTGTGGATAGCTTTCTGTAGGTAATGCTATTCCATTCCATCTTTCTTCCCCTTATACTGTTCCAACAGCATAGCTTTACACAACCACTCAATGTTAAGTTACAGGGTTATACTACCGTAGTCTTCCTTCTTTTTCAATACACACAATCACAGGTGATAAATCGTTACATTCGCAGCCCGAGAGAATTTTGTACGGATGCTTCTATAAACGGTGCAACTCCTATATCAGAATTAATTTGGTTTGCAACTTTTAATTTCATTAATTACCACGCCTTTGAAAAGGCAGCATCGGAACACCACTGTAATGTGTCACGACAAGAGCATAATAAAAGCTGTTTCTCTGTTGAGCAAAATACACCCAACACATGCGACCACAGGGGCAAGTTTCACACAAAAATGCAATAGACTATTTAAAGAAGATTTTCCAACTGGGAACTTCTTCAACATCCAAGATAAGCAACACTCCAGGGCTGGATCTACTGTAATGTGCTCAGGCTCAAGGGATCCTTCAGAGTGACTTACTAGGTACCCATCAGAAGGGACTAAGACCATCATCACGGGCTGTTGTGCCACCTCCCTGAACTGGAGACAGTAGGAACAAAGCATGGCAAGACAGATGGGGACGAAGGCACAATGCATGTAGGTGATGGTCCATTAACAGAGGAGGCCCAAGGAAGCTACTGCAGCAATCTCAGTTTAAGTGAAGACACAAGACATCCTAAAATGCACTTTCAAACCTGCTGTCCCCAGCAGCTTTTGGAAGATTATGGGAGCACAACACTGAGTTAAGCTCATGTTTGTGATCTCCCGTCTCATTTTGTGCCTACAGTCTAATCAAAGGAATATCCAGGTCAAAAGGTTTTAAATTAATCCCTCCAAATAAAAAAAAAACCCTAAAAAAAAACCCCACAACTCCACAGATCCACTGAAAGATTTTATCTGGGCCTGTAGGAAAATAACAAGGTGATATTGAGAACCAGAGAGAACTTTGGATCTTGTCAGGTAGAGAGGTAAAATGGTTTATTAGTCTAGCAACATATCAGATACAGTTTTATCAATACCAAGAAATTGAACTTATTTCTCATGCTTTCAGCTTATTAATTTAGCAAGTGGTATATATCTCCCCTCCCCCCCCCAGACTGCAGTGTATTCTGCCCACAGCAGTACTTTTTAGAAGTTTAAGGGGGAAAGATGTAAAGCATTCTGTGCTTTACTGTGTAAAATTACAAAGTTTAATAAACTGGCAAATTACTTCCTACCACTATTAAGGAACTATTTAAGAACAGAAATAAAAGACAAGGATTAAGAAGAGAGGCACATCTGTTCTGGAAAATAAAGTCTGAGAAGAACTGCTAGAAATGAGAGAAACTGGAAAAAAAACAGTGAACTTGTATGGAAAAACAGCAGAAGGCATACTGCCAACAGATGGCAAAGAAGTCATACACAGAAAAGGAAAACAAACTTAAAAGCATACTTAATTTTGAGGATTTTAGAAAAAACAAACCCAAAGCTAGCTAACTCCTTCCTAATCATGGATTCACTGGTTAAAAATGGAGTTGCACATGCTGAGCGCTTAAAAAAACCACTTGTAATTTCTGAGCTCAAAAATGGAGGCAACCAAAATTAGCATCTGCCTGTGAAAATGTTGGTCCAGTCTTGAAATCGTTTCCTTTCCCCTTGTCACACAGACACGCTTTTTTCTTGGTGTGTTTTAATCATTTCCCATGTCAGTCCTTAAGCCTGATGCACTGGAAAACATCTGATGCTTTACTGCACCGCTTTCTCACCAATTCAAATACTTGTTTCAAAGATGCTTCCTCTCCAAAGTCTTTCTGCTGTAGTTTGTAAGAGGTACTGCCCCAGAAACTGAGAGCAGAGACGGGCACAGGCAGAGTCTCCGAATGCAAGTTATATTGCCTCTTACTCCACGTGTTCATACTGCCCATCCCATTTTCAACCTCACTTAGGAAGCTGGAATTTCGCACAGCCAGTTCAATAGCACTCAATGATAAAAGAAATTTGACATGCAATACTGAAATTATTGTGGGGGGAAGCATTTTCAGTTAGAAGTAAATAGCTAAACAAAAATAATGTCTTAGCAAGATTCCCATATGTATGTCCATGGCATAATCCCGTCAGAACACAAAAAAGTACTTCAAATATCAAAACATGACAGAAGTTAGTTTCAAGAGACACAAAAGTCATTTTCTACAACCTTGTATCTTCACCCAACAAAGCTTCCTTCTCCTAGTTACCGTACTTTGCAAGATCTATTCAGGAAGTTGACACATCATTGCTGCAAACTCAAGAGAAGCAAACATACCAGATGTTACTCTCTTCTAAAATACATCCATTATATGGCCAAAATTTCAGTAGTTAAGATTTCAAGCCATTCATTTCCCACTTGCTTGCTAGTTGCTACAAACCAGTTTTCAAATTCATTTTATCCTCCTCCTTGCTTTGCTTCTTAATGTCTATGTATTATACACAAATTCTGGTTATGACATCATAAAAGAACTAGTTACCACAAACAAGGACAAGAGTTCTAAATTCTCATTTATAACTTTAATTCCAAGCTGCCACCTGAAAGTTAAAATAAGAGAGTGACCAATTTCTGGCACAACAGCAATAACAGAGCATAAGGAATTGTTCACATTTGGAGTCTGCTTTGTGCATCTTATGATTTTAAGCTGATTGGGGTTCACAAGTCCCTTCAACATCAAAGTGCATGAAAAACTACATAATATTGTAAGTAAGGCTTTTTGCTGGTTTCTTCTTTTTGTTGTTGTTTTCTAAAAATCACAAACCCTCACGGCTTAAAAATCTGTGGAAAGAGTAGCTTTGACTTTTGACAATAGGAGACACAAAATGCTACCTTAAGGTAAAGCTTTAGGAAGTGCAAGGATCAGCAGAGGGGCTTTCAGGATAGCCAGCGGTGTTCCAGACAGCTAAGCGCCCGTGGACACATCACCTGACACCACACAGCTCTATTCAAGCAAGGGAAGTTTTGCTATGACCACACCTACTCGATGACACCCAAAGATTCATTTATTTTACTGTCCACACTCGGACAACCATCCACACTTCTGATCAAGTTCTTCATCAGGAAAAAAAGAAAAAAACAGCAGTGGAAGAAGAGTACTTATCTACACTAAAACTCACACAAGAAGGCCAGCTTAAGTCACACACTCCATTTGTGACTCTTACAATAGCTAACAGGTTGTTTCCAAAGGCGGGGGGGGGGAACACCACCTTCCACAAGTCTTCCTAGAATCACAGATGTAAATGCAATAAATAGCACAGTCAAACTTTATATGTTGATTTGACAAAAATACTATGCATTCCTAAACTGCACAGACTATTCAGGCTTAATTTAGAACACAACCTTTAAAAAAATTAATCTGCCACCAAGCACTTTCTGTTTACAGGACTTCAGCAGATGTAGTTCACAATTCAGAAAAAATCTGCACATCATGAAACTTCGACTCTAATATTAAGCTTCTACACCTGAACAAAACAAACAGGCATGCACTCCAAGGCAACACCAGTGCAGCTTCACTGCACCAGCAAGGACTGCTGGACTGCTACGTACCAGGGCTTCTCTTCAATGCTTATGGGGCTTCCTATCAGAGCTGTAATTCTTGAACTTGTTGGAGTATTGGTAGATTACACGGCTGCCCTGTTAAATACTTCCTGCAATTTTGTTAATTACACGTCAAGGTCTGCAACTACTGAATGACTCCCATCCTCGAAAAGCAAGCTCTCAAGTCACCTGCCATGACTGGTGTCTCAGCTGTCATCTCTGTAGATCTCTCTGGAACACATCCTATTATTTCAGAGAGGAAAATACTTTTGAAACTTGAATCAACCGTGAAGTGATACCTCTGGAAGTTTTTTAATGCTGTACATCTGTTTACTGTAGACATCCTGCTTAGGGCAATATGTATTTCTATACAAAGGGATGGAGATCCCAAGGAGCAGACAAGTACAACCCCAAGTTCAGCTTCCCCTTTCCGCTGCCATCCCTCCAAGAAGCGGCCAAGAGCAGGGCTTGCTTATTAACACCGTCACCACTCGACATCAATGTAACTCTCCCGTCTGAGGGAAGCGGGAAAAGATCATACCCGGCCTTCCCTTCTCTCCCCGCCATTCGTCATCACGATGTCAAAGAGCAGATCCTCTCAGGCAGAAGAAAAAAAAAAAAAAAACCAAAAAAACGAACAATGGGAACCACATCCCTGCTGAAGCCCCACACGACCGAGGGGAAACAGGATCCACTGCGCTGGGAGAGTTACTTACTGGGGATCAGATGCTGCTAAAAATACAGGAGCGAAGCCCGGACGGCAGCGAAAGCGCCCGGACAAAGCGCGGGCAGTGCACGCGCCCGCGGTCCCCGTCCCGAAGCGTCACCCGAACCGCGCAACGCCAGACGGTGATGTCACCGCGGGCAGGCAACAAAGGACGCGGCACCGGTCGGACGGACGGCGCCTGCCCTCCTCCTCTGGGACCCCCGACCGGTAACGGGGCCGACCCCTCCACCGCCCCCAGCGGGGCCCAGCTCGCCCAACGCTCCCCGCCGCCGGAACGTCGCCTCCCGTCCGCCGAGAGGCCCGAACTTGGAGACTGGAAGAAACAAAGCGGCTTCCCCCCCGGTACGCGTGAGCGGAAAGGGAGAGGTTCGGGCGGCCGCCCAGCGCAGGAGCGGCGGCGGCGGGGAGGGAGGGAGAGTCAGAGGTGGCCCCCGCCTCAGCCCTCAGGGCAGCGAGCTGACGGCTGCCCCACGCCCCTCGCCCGCTTCCTCAGCTCCCCGCCATCTCCTGCTGCCAGCCCCGCTCCCTCCGTCCCCGCTCCAGCCTCCGCGCTCCGCCGCGGCCCTCCCCGCCCCCTCCTCTACCTGATATGGCGGCGGCGGCTCCTGATCCGGCTCAGCCCCGTCCCCGTAGCTGGCTCTGTCCGACTGGGACTCGTGAAGCAGCGAGATGTCATCCGAAGTGGGGGACTTGAGGCAGTTCCCCATCTTCCTCCGGGGAGCGGGGCTCCCCCTCCCCCTCCTCCTCAGGGACTGTCCGCCAGCCCCCGCCGGCGGCGGCTCCGCGCCCTCAGCCTCCCCGCCGCAGCGCGCAGCCCGCAGCCGCCCCACCGGGGAGGCTCATGCCAGCCCCGGCCCTAAGCGGCTTAGCAGCAGCCCAACTGCCTCCTACTTTGCTCCGCAACCGCCCCGACCCCCGAGCTGGGGGGGCGGCAGGACTGACCTCCCACCCCCCGGGGGGGCGGCGTGGGGCAGCGGGCTCCGGTGGGGTCCGCCCGCCCCACGGCAGCCCGGCACTGTTCTGCTTCCTGGTCACCAGCTCCCTGCGCACTGGGCTTTGTCGCACAGGCCGCCCTGGCTCCTCCTCTCACTCCTCCCCGCCGAGCCAGGTTAGCAGCCGCAAGGCCCCGCTCCGCTCCGCCGCGCCCGGCCCCGGCCTTGCAGCGGGAGGGGGGGGAGCCCTACCCGCCCCCGGCGGCACCAGGCGGAGCAAGGCTGAAGGGGGAGTCCGGGCCCCTCCAGCTGCCGCCGCCGCCGGCGGGGCAGTAGGCTCCCCCCGGCTCCCAAAATGGTGGGTGCCGCTTTGCTCCGCCCCCGGGAGCGCTTTGTTTTTGTTTATTTCCCGGGCATGGCGGCGCGGCGCGGGTCGAGAGGCCGCCTGTCTCCGGCAGTGGGGCCCGGCCGGCGGGCTCCAGCCTCTCCGCCACCGGCTGCGCGGACACCAGCCGAGCCACCCGCCCCAGTGGGGGGCCGAGGATCGTTCCCCGGCGTGCGCTGCACCGCTGGGTTGTTTCTTGGGGAGGAAAGGCGGTTCCGCTGGTGCTTGGCGCTGGCGTTACTGGAGAGGGCACAGTTGTAGTTGTAGTGACAGGACATTGAACCCCAAATGTGGAGCAAAAAAGGCAACAGGCAGTTCTGTCAATTTTATGTTTCTGAAGGTAATCGGTCAGGCTTTGTATATGATAAGTAGATATTAAGATGAACCATGTATTAAGCTTTTTTTTTTCTTCACAAAAAAATTTATTCATGCTTAGCTATGTGTAGATAAATCCATATATAAGAGCTAATTTGAAGAGAGCTAATGCCCTTCTTGCAGTGCTTTGGCACACTAGTGCAGCCCCCCCCAGAGGAGAATGACACGCTTTCCTTTACAGTGTGACCCCTTTAAGTGTTCTTTCCAACTTTGTTATCTGGGATGATTCCTCAAAATCCCTCATTAACTTTCAGATTCAGACCACAGAGTATATTTTAAAATCTTACTTCTGTTACAATATTTCTTTGGAGCATATTTGATGCAGATGAGAACAGTGTAGTGTTTAAGTGTGGTGTGTGGTGTGCAGTGCAGCATGGCCAGGGTTTGCATCTGCAAACCAGTTGTCCACAGCGAGGCATTTGGCTCAACAACCTTTACTTAAGCATTTGAGATATCATGTGGACCTCTCAGGCTGGGAACAGACTTTTTCCTGATTGTCCATATGAGTTCTTCCTTGAAGATTCCATTTCATTACTGTTCAGGAGGTTTGTTTTGCTGCTTATTCGTGGATAACCTGAACCAGTGGATAACCAGTGTAAAATCTGTAGCAGTTATTACTGGAATTTATGGGGTTCAAACGCAGTTTTAGGCTTGTCTGAGAAACTGAGATTGAAAATGTTTCATGAGCTGTGAGCGTCGCTCATGATGTCACCACCATGAGGCTTTGCAATGGAGGACTGTAAATAACAATGACTGTGACTTGGTCATTTTGGTGTTTGTCCTATGAGTATGTTGGCTTGGTTTAATAGGAGAATTAAGCAAGTAATCATTGGAGAGGATCCAGCAAACCACTGCCTCACCCAAGTCCTGATTTCAAGGTTAAGGCAATGTGAGAGCTGTCTGCTCTGAGAACCTTGTGGCGATGCTCCAGCTCTGTTACTGGTATTTTCAATTGTGCAGTGGCAACATCAGGAATGAGATTACTGGCAACTAGAAAGACTTTTTGTATGCAGCTGTCTTTTCATGGTTTATCCTCTCTGTGGAGCTTCAGCCTCTGTCATTGGTGTAGCTCTCTGTAGACCACAGGCATGTGCTGCAGTCTGCCTGCAGTCCTAATCCTGTTCAGTGTGCAGGTCCTGTGGGAGCTTGTGGTGCCTCCCTGCTGTCTGGCATGCCAAGATCGCCTTTCTTTGGAAGCCAGCATGCAAACATGGGTCTCTGGCCTCATCCTGCGATGTTCTGTGGGGTCTGACGGTATAGATGTTGCATTTATTTACCCAGAGGCAGATCTCCAAAAGGAGTAACTGCTAAGCCCAAATTAAAACTTTCCCATTAGTAGCTACAGGATGCACCCAATCTGGGCTACATTTAAAAGATGGAGACTTGTCAAATGCTGGATAAAGATCTGTTTTTCATGGTGGGCTCACAGACACCAAAGAGGAAGCAGCAGTTTGCATTTGGCTTTGCAACATGGTAGGCTCTGCACCCCTGAAAGCTCTGAATGAAGAGCTATTACCAGTCATTACTGGGTTCTTCAAAGTAGGAATGGATTAAGCCACTTGTTTGTCTAAGCCATTCACTCCTGTTATTTCGGGTAGGTGGTTAATAATGGCTTTACACCACCAGCTCAAAACTTGTACAGCAGTCCAGGAGATGGAGAATGGAAAAATTATTGTGTTCACAAATGTTGTCTTTTAATATATCCCTGCATATGCTGTGGCATGACTGCGAGGCTTTTACTACCACATTTTTTGCAGCTTGGGGGGACAAGAAAGCAACTGAAGGTAGAAGTTGG
Organism: Megaceryle torquata; assembly: GCA_024611175.1. Lineage (NCBI taxonomy): Eukaryota > Metazoa > Chordata > Aves > Coraciiformes > Cerylidae > Megaceryle > Megaceryle torquata. The sequence goes on from JANIJG010011124.1 coordinate 24,890, forward strand.
TTGTCCTTACAGCTCAATAACCTGGGAGTCGTTTGTTCAGAGGACATGTGACCTGTTTTCACCATTTCTTAGTATTATGTTGCAAAAAATTGGACAAACCTGTCAGGCTTCACTGTACCTGCTTTCTGTAGGTAATATTTGTAAGATAATAGATAATATTTGTAAGTACAGAGGCTGCTTAGAAGGATCTACTTTTGTGGAAGCAGATGCTGAGGTGATCCTTCATGTGCAGAATAGTAGAGGTGACTAGGGACTAGTAGGGTGTGGACCAAAACAAAAGAGGCTTTTGTTTATGAGCTGCTTATGCTGTGTAAGATCCTTGTTCCATACGCATTTTGGAGGCTCACAAGTAGGTTTTATATGGTCTCTTTTTCTGAGAGGATGTGATTGACCAAGTACAGTTTCTTTGTTTCAGCAGAACCATGGGACACTTTAACTTCAATTTTCTGATTTTTACATCTCCTGCTTAGTTTGGGAACAAGTAATTACCAGACTGGATTTTCTAGAGCCTTAAAATGATCCTGCAGATGGAAGAGTGAGCCATGTAGTGGTTTAGAGCTGTATAGATACTGCTGGTAGAAAAGAGGAATGCAAATGCAAAAATGTGTCTTGCACTAATGTCAATACAGGATGGGCAACTTAAGTCAGTGAAACTTTTTCTTACCTGTAAACACTTAAACAATTGGCTATAATCAGAATGGAAATGGGGTTGTCCAAAAGTTGCCCGTGTACAGGATTAATGTTCTGTTAAGTCTCAGTACAGCAACATCATACACAGGTCTGTTCTAATCACTTTTTGGCAGCTATAATCTTCTAATTGAATTGTATTTTTAAAAACAAAATAGAAACTCATGAAAAATATTTTTGAAGGATGCAAACAATGGAATGTTTATGTTTTATTGCAGAGGTTTTTGATACGAGGGGAGACAAGTTACATAATGCAATATTTTTAAGTTGCATATGAGCTAGCCAAAAATGATGAGCTATCTTACTGAAAAATCCCTTTCTTTTTGAGTTAAAAATGGAAAAACCACTGAGGAAGTGAAAAGTCTTTCCTGTTAATAGTTTCTCTACAAAGTTGGCATCATAAATTGACTTATTTATATATATACAAAAGTGTACATTTGGGGATTTCATTTTACGCGATTCATAGTCATGTTATGGTTTGGCAACATTTTGGGTATGTTTAATGTGTCATGCTCAACAAAAGTTTTTGAAAGACCTTTTCTGTCCTCAACATGGAAAAGTTTTCCACTTCCATTTGTTTCATCAGACTTATTTTCCCAGTACTTACAATCTCTTATTATGTCTTATCTTTCTTCCGGATAAGACTGTTTTCTCAATTCAGATACATAAGTCTAGTTAACTTCTGAGTGCAATCTTTCCATGCCATGGTACCTATAGGTTCAGAGATAGAACTGTTTGCTGAGGTGATGCTGGTGAATAAGACACATTACAATTTTAAATCATTTTTTCTAGGAAAAAAAGGCCTTGTGTATACCTCTGGAGAATGGAAGTACATTACATTCTTCTATTTTGCATGTGAATCTGGTTACAGGAATGATGGAGTTAATTTATCTGCTTATAAAGAACATAACAATCTTCTAAAATGGATGTGATTATTTTTAGTTTTGTTGGTTTTAGCTGAACTGTAGGCATTTCTCAGTATGTATTACAATTGTATATTGTTCTCCGAGAGAGAGTGAATGCAGCACTAGAAAGCAATTATGGGACTAATACATTTCCCTGAAATGCACTTTGTGATGCAGCATTTTGCTTATGTTTCTAAAAATTACTTAAACTTCTGCTTAAATTATCCTGGTATCACAAACACCACTTATATCAATTTATCCCAAAGATACCATCTTGGTAAGGATATGCTTTCCATTACTGACATAAATAAGTTGCTTTCCATAACAACAACAATGTAACAAATATGGTTTAGCACTAAGGAGTGTAATGCCTACCTAGTCCATGCACTGGGGCACCTACACTGTGTATCACAAAGAAGAAAAAGGACATGTGTTTTGGTATTTAAAAAACCCAGACAACAAAGCAGACAGTCATCATACAAAAGTAACCTCTTCAAACAACCCCCCTGTCACCCAGCTTCATGGTGAATTTTGTATAAGAGTCAATTTTCTCTTTTCTCACTGTACCACATTACGACAGTCTCAACTTCAAGAATGATCAGAGACCTAGAAAACATGATCTAAGAGGAAAGAATGAAATAATTGGGGTTGTTTAGTCTAAAGGAAATGAAAGTGTTGGGAAAAATGGTAGCAATCTTCAAAAATGTAAAAAAGTTTCTCTGCAGAGAGAAGGAAAACATTTTTCTTCATGTTCAGTGTGTCTAGGGCAAGAAGGGACAGACTTGGAGTAGGAGATTCAAGGTAGACAGTGGGAATTAATTCAAACTGCAGAAGTAGTTTAGCACTGGAAATGATTACCTGGGAATCTCACTTACTGAAAGCTTTGAAAGGTGGATTAGGTCAAATGTTTCAGGAATGGTTTTAGTTGCAGTAGATTATATACAGATAACCCAAAAAGATTCCAGACTGATTTATATTGTTTCAATTCTCTTTGGTGATTTACAACAGATGCATTACTGCTATGTTATTATAATTCTCATTCTTTCTTATATCCTTATATAATGACAGTTAGAAAACATGGCAGTGGGTAAAAAATTGGGTAAGTAGAATGGGTGATGAAGTTCCCAGTAGCAGAATATTAAGGCATCACAGTTACTGCAGGATAACTGGTGTGTTTGAATGGGAGTGTGTCTTGCTCACGTCTCCCTGACAGGCTTTGGGACACTTGAGTACTGGATGGGTGTTCAACAAGTAGTGGATATTCAATACACAGCAGTCTGTGTTTTAACTAATCTTTTAAATTTTATTTTCATTTACTTTTAATTGTTCTTAATTTAATTTTCAATTTTAATTGAAGTGTTGGTCTTCACTTTTTGCTGTGTGTAAATACTTCCTGAATTTGCAAGGAGCAACCTCTATCCAGGGTTCACCAGTGGCCAGTTTGTTGAGTCATCAAGTACCATCACTGTGGGTTCAGGGATATTCTGTCCAGGGTGTGGGGAAAAGATTCATATTCAGAGTAGGAGGCCCTGAAGCCAAAACTACCTTGACTAGTGAGCGTTATAAAGTTGAATGTGATATTATTTCATCTGAATTTGACTTTTGGAGACTTTTTGTTCCTCACAAAGCCTTTAGTTCGCTACAACAGTAAGGTAGCATCCAAAATGCTTGTTCCTCTTTATAACAGAATTGGGGCATTTATCATTTGTCCAAGTGGAATATGCTTTCTGCTACATAACTTAAAGCACTTTTTGTTCATCTTCTCCTAAGTCTTTCTGGTTTTATATTTTCACCATCTAATTTGTAGCCTAAAATCTCTGTTTTCTTCCTGTAGGTAGCTATAGGACTTCTGCAGCAACGGAGTAATAAAATGACACATGGAACAATACATGAGAATCTATGGAGTGTAGCCCTCCAACGTACAGTCCATGGTCACCTAAGTCTTTGTTGTTCCCTGACAGAAAGCTGTTGAATCTGTCTCTGGACACTGAATGACATCTGTAGGTACTGTATTCTAATCCCTTGCCATTTCAATTTTTTTCCTAATACCTGATTGCTAGAAGTCAAACTCCTTATTACATCTTCTGTCTGTATTGTTGCAGTGGTTTTAGTTATCTGAAGACTGTTAATCTGTTTCCATCTTTCCTTATGGATCATGATTTGTAAATCTCCCATGTGTTTCACTGTCCTGCAGACTCTTTCTTTGGTCTGCTTTTCCACTAAGCATGGCATCCAAAGCTGGACAGAGCCCTCCAGTTAAAACCTCAGAGAGTATTATTTGGTTTGTGCAGAAATGTCATTTATCTAACTTAGTGTCCTTCCTTTTTCATAATACAACATAACTGACTTCAGTTTGTAGCACACTGTCACTCCATATCCTTCTCCATGTAATTCCTGCCTACTCAGATATTCTCATTTTCTGCTTCTCTAGGTGGTTATTCTGAAGGGTGCCATTTTGCACTTCCTGTTGAAACTCTGGTCTGTGACAGCTTCACTGGCTGAACTGCTCAAGACAGGTCGCTGGAGACTGAGCAGAAGGAATGTGAGGAGGAACCGCTAAAGATTTCGTACAAAAGGTATTAGGTGATTGTGAATGACTGCCTCTGGCACAATCTTTGGAAAGTTAACTTTGCGCTCTGGCCAGGAGTGTTTCCTCCTCTTCTTAAGATTCAGTTTTACTTTTTGACTAATCCACGTGCATACACCCTTCTCTTGGAGGGAGAGCAGGCTGGAAATCTGTACCAGTATTTGCTTTTGCATGCTCAAACACTTCTGTTGTCTGACAGAATGCTGTGCTTCTGCAGAAAATGGTAGAAAACCACTACATCATGCAGAAAACAGGAATGATCATAAGTTAAGTCTTCTTGTTTCTCTAGTACTGTGAGAAGGGATACAAGAAGTTAGTTGTGCAATCCCAGTTACTCTGTCCTGGTTTTGGTTGCATGGAAATTCCTATAAGACATGAAAATCTCAATTGTTTAAGCTTAATTATATAACAAAAGAGGAGGGAGGCTTTTTTTTTCTTTTTTTTTTTTTTTAGCAAAACAAATCACATACTGTTTAAACAAACACTTCCCACAGACTGAAGCAAAAGAGCTAGAGGTACTTTAAGTCTATTCCTACTTTTAAAAAAAAGTTTAAAATCTTTGTGTCTAAGAATAAAATATTTTTCATTTATTTTGAAGTGCATGCCTAAAGTTAGCCTTGGTAACAGCAAACTTTTCCCCTCTTTCAGTTACATTTATAGAAATTACAGACTCTGTGGAGCTACTTTCTCTAAATTTTTTGAAATGTTATCATCTTAACAGGAACATCTTAACAATGGACTTGCAGACTTATTCTTGTCTTAGGCTACATACTGACTTGGGAAATGTCTGCAAACAACGTACACTTCATTTGGTGTTTTGGTCTGCATACTTTTCTACAAAAGCTCATGTAGAAGTAGATGACCTTACAGAATCTCTGCAAGGCACAGGATGATTTTAATGGTGCATATTGCCTCTCACTCATGAGCTGTACAGTGGAAGGGTTAAGGACAACGTAAAATCACTTGCTGCTGTTTTTATTTCCTGTTTTTATGCAAGAAATAGGGAATGGGGTTCCTTTTGTGAGGACTGTTCCTGGGCCAGTATTTGAAAGTGTGGGCTAAAAGTGTTGCTGTCAGCTAGGATGCCATTCATAGCTTCCACGTCAGAATCTTAAATTTGGATACAAAGATCTCCGTTGTAGAAGCCCCATCTTGTGGACAGTGAATCAATGACTACTTCAGCACAACTGAGATTTGAAATACTTAGAAAATCTGAAGATATTTTGGTAGTCTTTGCAATAAACTGGAGAGTCTTCATGTTGCTGACCATCTGGAAACTTCATTCACCTGTAGAAATTGGCATATGCTTTTTTGAAGATTATTTCCGTGGGTAAGAAATAGTGAATTACGGAGAGGTGATAAACAGGGATGGAAACAAGAGTGTTGTCTCCAGAACTCAACTAAAACACAAGCCTAAATCCTGCCTTGAATTCCCAGAATACTTTCCTATAGCATTTGTATAGAGTAAATGAGTCTTTAGGTGGCAGAGTCACATAAGGGCAGAAGGACATTCTTTGAAGATACTGTTAAGAAGGAAAGAACAGCAACATATGAATGAAAACTGAACCTGGAAACTTTGGGAGCATCCTTCAGGAGGTACTTGGTTTTAGCACAAAGTAATAGAACAGAGCAAGGAACTCCAGGCTCAATGAGCCAACATAGTTGTTGGGAAGAGTGTTACAAAGGTAAAAAGAGCATAAAACCAAGCCTGTGATAAAAGCTATTTACTTTCAAATTTCAGTATGGCATTAGTAGAATATATTCTGTATTATATAGAATAATGTATACATATATTTAGAATATCTTTTTGTCACTGAAGAAATTGGGTTACTGTAAGATAGTTTTCTATTTATTGTATATGAAGAAACTAGAAAACTGTATGATAATAAAGCAGCCAGAAAGCATAACAACATCTTGGGAAAGTTTGGCAGAAGTGCCTCCATGCTGAAACATCTGTAGGTCCATTTTTAACTTCTTAGGTTGGCATTTAACAGTTATACCCCATGCAAAAATAATATCTTGAGCAACATAACCTCTTGAGAAACAACCAATTAATATGAGAATATTATCTTTGATGTTTTAGAATGTTCCCAGTAGGAGTTTTGAGTGGTGATATTAGAAAAGAGTCCCTCTTCACTGAATTTGCAGGTTAGACTTGTGTGAATTTTAAGCAGGAGGCAGGTATGTGCTTAAATTCACTGTACTTATCAGAAGACATCCTACATCTGTAACTGAAAATGTAACCACTTTTTTTTTTTTTTTTTTTCTTAGAAGGTATTGTACCAGGGAAAGTTTGGTTGGAGTGGCTTGTTTGGAAGGAATGACAAGTACAAAGGAATCTGGCACATCAATCAGATGCCATACCAGCCCTCTTACAAGGGAGGAGAACAGAGGTTGCTAGTCCTACAGGTGGATCATGGTGATTAAAAAGACATCACAAAGCCAGAAAACAATTTCCTAATTCTTATCAAGAGGAGTCTGGAAAAAATCTCCACTTTAAAGATACATCAGGTACAGTATACTTTAATACTTAAAATTACCTGTAAAAGTGAGTGTACATCTGCCACTTCACAGTTTAGCTTAAAATAACTATTTGCTTCATACTGAATCTTAGAGTTAGATTTTCAACCTTCAGTAGTCTATGAATTTCATAAACACAACTCATTTGTAACATAAAGAGATCTAAAAGAGTCACTATTCTTTTAGATAAAACTATAAATGCACATTACCAGTGTGTTAAAAAAAATAAATCAGAGAAATGCCTGTGGATGCTTAGGAGTTCCTGACTGCCTCCCTTTGTTTTTTATAGCAATCTAAAGCCTCTTTTGAAACAGAATTCTACATTTTTGATGAAGGGCATCTTTGAGCAATTGTCTGAGACAAGGCAAAATCTTTGAGAAAAATGCATATTCTCAATTTTGACCTCAGTCTGCTCCTCTGGGAAAGGAATATTAATACTTTATCAATATACAGGACTCAAATTTTTACCTGAGAGCAAATTCTGCTGGAACCAGCATGTGCAGTGAAAATTAAAAAAATTTAGTGTGAAATGAAGCCGTGAAAAGAGCCTTGTGGCTCCTTTCTGTAGAAGGTGTTTCTTCCTCAAGAGACAACAGCAGATGCTAGTTCACCTCCCAGGGGAAGAGCACATGAAGTGGGAACCGCTACTTAGAATGCCCTGCACTTAAATAATGAAGCATGAACAATTCAACAAGAGGAGTACAGACAGATATTAGTACGGTGTGAAATCTAAAGAAGAAGCTGTAGCTTAGGAAAAGAAAATTAGTATGTAAAGCTTGTAATATAAGGGTGTTGGAAAAGCAATAATTTATTCCAGAGATGTCCAGGGAGGGGATAATGATGGCTCAGAATCTCTGCTCCACGAAGTTAATTCATTGTAGTACAGAGAAAGGACAATCCCTGGTATAAAAGGATGGACTATTTCTTTGTTCTGAGCAAAAGGCTCTAGAAAAAGCTGCAATTGGTAAAAGCAGAAGTCTCTGGGGGACTATAAGACAAGGGCAAGCATTCAGTGATGCTTTTTATATTAAATTGTATTAGAAATTATAGTTGCTTGCATATACCCATATGAGAAGGAAGGAAACTGATGACATCCAGACACTGAAGAGTAATCCTCCTTAAGTACATTCCACTGCTAATATTCACGATAAAATGTTCAACTGCAGTGTATCATAAACAGAGGGTTAATTGCTAAAAGTTGCAGAGTAATATGAATCTCTTGTACTAACAGATTTTATCAAGAAAATACGGAGGACTGGAAACTCAAAGCTTAAGTGTAAACTTGCAGTAATCCACTAGCAGAAGAGTTGTGTAGGTGTATAAAATTTGACTTAAAAAGGAGTCAAGAGGTGTGATTTGTGAATTGCTACTTTTTAAAGATAAAAAAATAGTGTACATATAGTTGTGTTAAAAAAAAAAAAAAGTCCTTATCCATTATGCACTTTTTTGTGTTTTCTTTGGTGGTTTCTAGCCTTTCTACTATTCTAAATCTTTGCATATTAAATTCTTATTGATATAAAAATGTTAAGAGATTTAATAATACTGATATATCAAGTGATTTAGCATTAAAAAAGACAAAGATTTTCAATGGCCACTGGAAAACAAGAACAAGGCTTGATGTGTTATGCTTCTACAATATTAAACATATGCAAGTTGAACTCTGAGCACTTGTGTTTGTAATATATGAAAGTATTCTCTTAAATCTGTGTTTCCATAATGACATTTGAATTCCAACTTTGGTATGTAATTTTAGCACAGTACTTTGTTTGATTTTCAGCAGTAGGATTTTGCAGCTAGGTGGTTGGCTCTTCGAGTAGATTCTTCTTTTTAATCAAAAGGAGGAAAGCTTTTGCTCTGCCTCTTTATTAACTGACCAGAAACAATCCTTCATACTAAATGAAGTTCGTGCTTTATTGACCAGACAGTGTTTTGTCTTGGCAATTAATTTCTGCAAGGATACAGGGCTGTAGAAACTGTTAAAGAACAATATTGATGTTGCTGTAGTATTTTACCAGAATACTTAGAGTTCATTACTTACATTTTCCTGTCTGTGGTATCAGCCTACTCTGCACATGTACCATCTCTGCCTTGTGTCCCTTTCTCTTCCAGCTCTGGCCCTTTTCCTGGAGCTGTGGTGGTGCCACATTGCCATAACCCCACCTGTGCTTGCATTAGGTACCACCACGGGATCCACTTACCCAGAAATGGATCCTGATCCCTGTGCATAAACACATCAGCGAGGTAAGGACAAAGAAAGGCCCCTGCCATCACAGACAACTTGAAACTCTTTGAGCCTTGTCCAAAAGGTTCAATAATTGTACAGGTAATACCACTTTTTGTGGTATTATTGTAATGAACATTTTAAAATGGCATCAGCCATTAATTACTATCAAAACTTTTAATTCTGTGTTTCTGCTTCAAATTTTCCCTAGTTCAATCAGAACCAAAAGTTAATGCCTGTTGGCTAATTTCCAGTGCATGCCTCCACAGAACAACTGTTGCCTTTAACTGGTGGAGAGATCAAGGCTTGAACTGACAAAAGACATCTGTATCTTGGAAAACAAATTAATGTTTATGTTTTAATTTATAAGTTTCTGGCTTTTTTATGGTTCCTGTTTTTCAAGTAATGTCTCTGGATCCCCAGCTGATGGAGAGTCAAAATGGAAAAGGCCCATGAGAGAATTATCACAATACAACATCTGGTCTGCATTGGAAAAAGCTGAGAAAGATTTTCAACATCTCTGAGACCAAGAGGCAGTTATGAGGCACTTTGAAAGTCAGTCTATGAAAAATCATGCAGGTTGTGGCCACCTGGGCTAATCTGGTGTTGTTTTGGGAAGAGTTACTCTGCTTCCTAGCATCTGAATTTTAATCTCACTTCAG
>JANIJG010011124.1:34571-56370 GCA_024611175.1 Megaceryle torquata
GCCACCTGGGCTAATCTGGTGTTGTTTTGGGAAGAGTTACTCTGCTTCCTAGCATCTGAATTTTAATCTCACTTCAGCACTTCAGGATATGTGAGAGCTGGGATTGGTATGAAAGGTGTTTGCTTTTCATAATGTTAATCTGAATCCCAGTGTTGTCCTAATTATATTGTGGGTTTTTGCCCGTCTCCCAGTTTTCTTTTGAGCATGTTAGCTGAAGAGTCGAAAGGCATTCCCAGGGCTTTTGGCATAGCTTTATAGGCAAAAGGATCGAAAGGACTCTGTGTATTTTTGGAAGAATATTTCGCATCCTGCTTTAAACTATTCCAGAAGGTAAAAGGACATTAGCTAGACTCTGCACTGGCTCGTGTACTGGTATGTCACTTACGGCGAGGAGTTTCGCTTTGCTTAATTGTTCCTGTTTTCTGCAGTCAGAGACTATGGGAAACACAAAGAAATCATGGAGCAACCCAGGAAGTACCACTGGATTCAGAAGGTACAAACTCCTTCCACCATGTGAAACTTTAGTCCTCTAAGTCATCACAGCTCATGCAGAACTGAAACAATTTGACATGTATAACAAGAAACACTGCAAACTATTTGCCAGACAAAGACATATACTGCAGATGGAAGAACTGATGAAAGCTGTTTATAGATGAGGAACTAAATGTAGATTTTTCAAGAGCAAGGTTGCTCTCTTCCTTGCCAAGACAAACAAATCTGACAGGACATCTCATTGCTTTAGGCTGCCTGAGGACCCACTGGAAAGTCTATGAATCTTTCTCCACAGAAAATTTGTGTGTTGTCAATACATAAGTGTATTGTCCACAGTTGCACCCTGGCAGATGCAGAGGAAGTGAAAGGTTCTCAGGAATACAAGAGGGAGAAATAAATTTTTGGCTTCTGAAACAGTATGGAGTGCTTTTGGAAACTGGAAGTTTATGAGCTGGATGTAACTGCTACAAAAAGTTATCAGTGAGTTAAACATAATGGGAATTAATTTGCTATCTTTAGATCTCAACGCGAGCAACATGATGAAATTGAGAATTCCTATGCAGTTTTCCAAGTTGCTTTCACTCCTACAGAGGTACTGGGATTTGCACTGTTAGAAGTTTTCAGGGTTACCTTTAGAAATCTGTGCCCGGGTGTTTTTGCAAGGCAGGATATACTCATCCCAAACAACTGCTTTTAATATATTTCTTTTAGATCAGCTGAATAGTGATAGGAAATTTTACCTGTGTTTTTTCACCATGAAAATGCCAAGGAGGTAAGTTGCAGTGCTGAGAATTCCCAGATCTTCCTTCTTTTGAAAACTCTTTGTCTTACTTTCTCTAAGAAAAAGGGTAACCACTCTGAAAACATGAATTTGAGGAACATTGCACAAGGAATTAGGAAATAATTAGATTATAAAGCATTTGATTTGATTTTTATGCATTTCAGCAAATGAAACAGTAAGTAAATAACCTGTTTCTTTACTATAAATATATAGTATCAAACTGGGTCTGGCAGACCAAGACATAAATGTATAAATAGCACCTATGATAATTATTAGGAGACATTAAATTTTGCTATGGATGAACCCATCCTGAAACCCCAGAATTAAGTCTTCAGGCAAAAGTAACATAGGCAGGTCAAACCCACTTAGTCATAAGTTGCCACCCTCTGCTACCACTTTTCCCTGACTTAATCCTTTTACAGTGTCTCTGCGTGGGATGGTTTCAATAGGGAGAGTATTACTTTAAATTGACACCTTTGGCAGCAGTTTCTACTTCTGTTTTCCTTTTATAAATGTATAGCCTATTATATCTATCCAAGCCTGGCATAGCTCCAAGTTGCCCTTTTGTCAGTAATATGGGAAATTAAATCTAATATGTAATAAGCATGAAGGCTTATGCAACCTTAATTTGCTGAAAAAAACCCTACGACTATTAAATAACTCAATAATATTACCTTGTCTTTTGATAGCTAGAGAGTTGCACACTTTGTTTTTCTGTAGACCAAACAGGTTCTGTCTTTGGACTAGAGGAGGCTGGGTTTACCCATCCCTTTCTGAAGACCTTCCGAATGGCACCTCAATATTCTTCTCTTGTTGAAGGACCCCTTGAAATTTTCATGTTTAGGGTTTGATGCCCTTCTCCACTTGTCCCTGAGGTAGGAACCCACGCTGTTCCCCGGGAAAGGCTGTCTACCCCATAGTCTAACCCTGGGAGTACTGCCTGCTTTCTAACTCATTCTCTCCCTCACAGGATTTTCTCCAGCCTGACCAGATTTCTGCCTGTTTCATCCCATTTTCTGTTAATACTGTGGTCCTGCGTCGGTGGGTACAGCATTCAAAAATGCAGAAATCTGACATCAAGCCATGCAGATGAGCACCATAATTTCAGGGGCATGTCTCCTGCCTGTATCAGTTTAATAAGTGAATGATTTGAAAATTTTATAGCCCTCTGAAACTGTTTCTGTCCAGCTATAATACATACAGTGACACAAGGTCACTGGTGCTGTGGAAATTGGGTTTTGCAGTTAATATGCTAATTCAGGCAGAAATCAGTTCCTTCAGAAACCCAAAGAAAATTAATTGAATGTAGTGCTATGCTACTTTGTTGACTTTCAGGAAAGAGATAATTAAAATATTCAAGTGAGTTCCAAGTCTCTGGAGAAAATACCATTGTGGAAATACAAGGTTATTTTTACCACACAGCTTATTAGCTCTTTTAGAAAAGCAAATCAACTGAATGTGATGGACACAATTAACATTTTCACCTGCTCAGAAAGGTGAGAAAAAAGATATTTTTATAAACTGAGTTCAATATAAGAATAGACTTGGCATAGTCTCTTTTGTGTCACTCATCCCAGGTTTACAGTAACCACTGCTGCAATTTTCTGGATGAAAACTTCCATCTCAATACATCCAGAGCCATTAATAAGGCTGCACTAGTGCAACTGACTGCAGTGGGGAACAGAATTACATTGATGGTGCCTGAGGGGGAGGAGAATCTCTGCACTCAGTGTGAGTAAGGGGTAGTAAATGCCTTATTTTTTCACGAACAAATAATTAAATTAAATTGAAAATAATTTTAATAGTCAATCTCTAAGAATAATTGCTAGGAATTTGGAAGCACTGTACTTTTTCCAAACAGTGCACTTATATTAGGGAATTATTGAGTACAAAAAGTAAAATAACTATAATATTTATTGTGCAAAGTTACTAAAGGAAAATTAATTTACCAGCATAAACTGCTTCATCTTTTTGAGATGAAGAAGAATAAACAAAATTTTGTTTATTGAAGAATAAACAAACTAAAATTGTTTCTAAGAAGCAATTCTTAAAAGATCTATATTGTAAAACTTGTCACTGTCATGGATTAAAAGATACTTTAATTTTATGAGATATTAAAGGAAAAAAACTGTCATTTTACTCGCTGTTGTTTCATAAACAAGTACAACATATTCCAAAGGGAAATATTCCCAGAGAAAAGACACCAGTTCCAGCAGGAGTAGTGACTGTTCTAGAATGAAGGATGAATGGTTCAAAATATCTACATAAACAAAAAATAAAAAGCTTAATGTGAGAATAATGTGATTGTATGTAACAGCATCCACTGTGTTCGGACTGTTCTGTTTCAGATGGCCCAGGAATGCAAACAGGTATGACATCATATCACACGTCATTAATGGAAGCATTTCCTTCACAAAGTGCACTCTTATTTTCTGCTCAAACTTTCCTTCATTAATTCCAAAGTTCTTTTAGCCCAACCATCTCTGTGTATGTTTAGTTATGTTGATGGTATTTCAGTGTTTTCTAATATGGACTTTATCCTGAACAATATATTTAATTATGTTACATGACATTTTAATAAACTAACTTTCTGAAAATCTATATAGATTTATATTCTGATCTTTCCTGATAATCTCTTTCAGGGTGACATTACTATGGAATGGTAGCTATTTTAACTCCGTTCCTGTAATCCACTCATCTTCATTTTTCAGCTAGTAACTCCTCCAACAATGAACATTATTATAAAACGTGGTTATTTAACAAAGAGTAAATTTGACTCTGAATTCCTTGTCATCTAGGTTTCTTTCTTGGTGCAATACCTGTAAATCAGATTCTTTTCAGCTAACAGAGTCTTCAGAGGCTGTGACAATGCCTTAGCTGTACTCCTCATCCCTCTTCTTCCACAGCTGTGCAGCAGTGGGTGGCAGCAATGATTATTTACCTCCTTTACTACAGATACGTAACTGCTTACAGAATAGAGAGGGATGTAAGCTGTGGAATCCATGTGAGTAGCATGTCACCAGAACCAAGTAAGCCACAGCTCCTGGGTAAGATCTGCACATTCCACTGGAGATGAGTTTGCTGCCCTGGCTGTCAGTGCTCAGTGCCTCATTTTAGCCAGTCTGAGTTTTTCTGTGTGTGGTTCTTCCCAGAGTGGTTTGGTTTTCTGAAATGCTGGAACTGCTTCTTCTAAGAGTTACCTTAGATGTCAAGGAAGCATCCTCATAGAAATTTAACTACCTGTATGTATTAATTTCTTTCATTTTAGTGAACTCTGATGTTTGCTGTAACACTCCATTTTAGTCAGAAATGGCACAAGGGCAGTGGGCAGTTGTGGAGCAGCCTCTGAGGCTGCCAGTCAAAAACTTGATTTACTGGTTATTCCTGTCACTGTAATGATTAATTGGGAAGAGTTTGTGAATGCACAAAAGTCCAGAAGAGGTGAGAAGAAAGAAACTTGTGCAAACATTATTTTAAAAGAGATACTGACAAAAAAAAAAAAAAAATTGAGGCAGCTACTTAAAAGTTTTCACAGCTGAAAGCTGCAAAGTTTCCAAGCCTTGCTTTAATAGTTACATATTTGTCAAAGAGTTAAACTAGAAATGGAAATACTCTGGTGGGCGAATTCGTATATGCTACTAAGGAGACTTTGTGGAGGGACTGTGGTATGGTCAGTATTAGGTGAAGGGCTTGCAGTGTTTGGGCTGCAAAGGTCCATATTTAAAGAAGAGACATGAAATGAGAGGTCTGTGCCTCAATACTATGCCAAGGACACAGAAGCTGTTCATCCCCAGCAGGGTTTATGCATATGAGATCCCCAGGCAGAGTTCAGCACAGTCCATTGATGATCACAGAGGGGAAGAACTTGGTCTGAGTCTTCATCTTCTCCTCCACCTTCGCTTTGTGCTAGTGTAAAGAACAAGGTGTATGCAGTTACTTTTTGAAGAAATAGAAAAAGAAAATGCAATTCAATGTTTAATATCGTGCTTCCCAAGCTTACTCAGATAGGCATGCATGGGCTGGACATATGCTGCACACAACGTGGAGATCACCTTCTGTTTAACACTCTGGGCTTCTCTGTGCTTTACTGATTCACCCGTATAGCAGATAGCGTACTCATAGCCCTAACACCCTCTTATCTCAATGGTGAGAGGTTGTTCTGGGAATCTAATGGCCAAGAGAGTGGAATTTAAGTTTTGGTTTAGTGTTTAAAAGCAAGTATTTAAAAGATCCATCAGTTCATCTTTGTCAGAGATTATTTTTCTTGTGGCTTATCTTGGACACTGATCTCACTGTTGTGGTTACATTTATGGAGTAGGACCTAAAGTTTTCTCTGTGCGTTCAGTATTATGGTTCTGCTTTTGCAAGTCTTGTTCCTTGGGATACTTGCACGAGTCATGTCTGTTTGCACAGCAACGACAGAACTAGGGTTCAGATGCTGGCAGTTAATCAAGGAGGAACAAAAATAGTTTTTGAAGGCTGCCACTCTTCTTGGCTGATGCTCAGTATGCAAAGACAGCTAAGTACATTGATAACAATATTTATTTTATATTTTATTTCATAAGTGAATTTTTAGAATCTGGGCTTTAATTTAGTTCTTTACTCTGCTTTAACAAACCATGTGTAAATATAATTGTTTTTTCAAAAATGCCTCCTCTGTTTCAGTTGCTTTTGCTGCCACTAGTCAACTTTTCATTCCATGTAGTAATGTCCACAAGGTGGTGCCACAGCTAAAAAGTTAGCAATAAATAAAACAAATACAACTTGATAATTCTACCTGCTTTTTATAACTGACTGAAATATCTGCATTGATAAAGAATTACCAGTTATTTTATAAGCATAATATCATCTGCATTTCTAATCACCTCACGTTTCACAGGTTTGCAAGCTTGTTTTTTACATCACTTGTGTGTAAGCAGAGCTGTGTGTGTGTGCTGTCCAAGGGGGAGCAACACCCACACACCTGAGACGGTCCAAAACGGTGTACAAAGATGAGGAGAGAGCTCAGGGTTAAGTAGAGAGGCTGATGAAGAATGAAGAACTGGATCCACAGAGACTAAGATCAGCAGAGCTGTGTATGTCCTGGCAGGGTAACCAGTACAAACACCATGCCCCATGGATGCGTCTTCTCACGGACAGCACGAGATGTTTGTCTAAATTGCTTCAGCAGTACCACAGGAGTCAGCCTGAATCTGGACAAGCTATAATTGCTATATAATTATTTTTAAACACACAGAAAATTCTGGTGACCTGTAAGAGACTCAGTGGAAATTACATATACCCATGAAAGATGGTCTGTCCACCAGCTATAAAGCAGAATGAGAGTTAGAGGCTTATTGAGTCCAATTCTAAAAGCTGACAAATAACACAACTACCACCTCTTTTTTTTTTTTTTTTTTTTTTTCCTTTAAAGGATCATATTTTTAAATTATGTTCTAAAGTGGTTTATAGTATTTAAAAACTTTGTGTTTGTTTAAACATCTGCCTGGAAAAGTCAGAATCAGAGAACTAACTAAAAGTCCAAAGTCACTGAACACATCAATGAGATTTAATTTCTGAGTCAGTCGGTCCAGTGAGTTTGGACTAACAGAATCACCACAGTGACATTTGGTCAGAGTATTCCTGTAAGATTGTTTTGAGTATATGACTGCAATGCATATTGCATTAAAGTGACATCTTTCTGGTTTAGTATGGCCTTTTGATTTTTCTTTGACTTCATAAAGTTACTTTCAAAAATATGTATTTTTCAGATATTTTAAATAGAGAAGAAATTCTCTATTCTAAAGGGAATGGCAGAGCATCTGAGATAATACATTTAACTCTCCACTGTATGCAAACCCCAGGTATGCATTATTTTAGTAATTTAAGAACCAAATTGAATTTGTGAACATTTGCCCGTGTGGTGCTTGCAATAATTTTGCATTCTCATTGGAAATCACGTAAGTATTTTTAAAACATCAAAACTATTTTTCCTCTAAGTCTCATTTTCTGGTTTCCCATTTAGACAATCATGAATAATACATGCTTTAGCTCTATGTCTATACCTAAATTGACATTTAGTTCCCATTAAATACTAGAAGGAGGTAACTTCCAGTATTCTAAGTTAGAAGTCAGTCTGAGCACGGCTCAGAAATCATCCTGCAGATGCACAGCGTTAACCGGAAACAATTTAGAATGGCAGTGGTATCCTGTAGGATGTGTGCAGCTCATTCGGCTATGTGTTGATTTACACAGCACTGCATTATAGATTATACATTCTGGTAATTGTGGTATTGTTACTGCCAGGCTATATCTAAGCACAGGAAATACATATAAGCATATTTGAAGTGATAACATCCACTCCTGTTTGAAAAGCAATATTTTATTCTTGTCAAAAACCTCACACATAGTACGGCATTTGCAAGAGAAAAAAGACAATTTCCTAATTAGTACTTAGCAAGACTTTTAGGAAAAAAGCTGGTTCATTATGGGAGGCCCATAACCAGCATTTACAAATAAATCCACATCAACTTTTTATTCTTAATGACTTTTTTTTTTATGAACTGTAAGATGAGGAAGGAGACAGTACATTTCCAGCTGAAAACATGAGAAAGATCAAAATAAATTTTCAGTGTGTCACCAAAACCACAATACTGAAGTTCTGTTAAGGAAAACGAGTAATACCACTCTAGCTCTGTAGAGTGCTGTGAGTGGGCAATAATTCCATCTAACTGATAGTGCAGATTATGTATTCTGCAAGAAAATTCTCATCTAAAGTATTCCCCTCTTTCTTCAGCTCAACAAGAAAGCCTACCCACCATACCCATTTACCTGAAGTTCCTCCATGCCTGCTTGTCTAATATGAGGATTCAGAAACAGGGCTGTTCTCCATCCAACATCCCCAAACTCTGTCTTACAATTTACAATTCAAGAACAGATTGGCTCCAGCCTTGACTTGAAAAGAGGCATCTGTTCCTGCTGCTGCTCCCGGGATGTAGGATTTGGGTTCATCCTCATCTCTGCAGCTGGAGATAGAATACATTGAGATCCCTCTCAGAGCTTCTCTCACCATTTCTCTTTATCTGTAGGCTTCAGACCTATCTGTGCACTTAAGAAAATTACTAATCAAGTCAGGTCTCCCAGGTTTCCTCCTGGAAGTGGTATGGATCTCTGCAGAAGAGGGAGGGAATATCCATCAGATTTTGTATGCCAGCCTCTTCTCTACAGGAAACACTAACTGATAGTTAACACATTACGCATGCTATGCCAATTCCTAACTTTGGTTCAGCAGGGAAAATAGATTAAAACTGGAATAAATTTTCCTTCTTTTTCCTCCCAACATTAGAAAATAAGCAGGAAAAAGAAAAGAAAGATTTAACTTTATGTGCTAATTAAAGAAGAGCATATGATGTTCTCTCAAACGGCCTTCCAGCTAAATGGGAGGAGGAGGGTTAAAATTATGAAGCATTCTTGCCTGTATAATACATGAGAAAAGTAACAGTAGAGTTGTGAAACAAAGGAAAACATGCAAAAAATATAAACCCCTGGGCCATAACTGAATCTATATCCATACTGCAGCATGATGCTATTGTATTGCAGGGCAAAATCAGAATTAGAGTTGATGCCATTTGTTACTTTTCCTGTTCATAGTCTGGGAGCTTGTAATACTGTTGCAGTTCAATAAGATCATGCTGTATATACTGTGTAAATTGATCTGTTGAAGTGATAGTTACGAGTGAGGTTCTAAACAGACCATGCAACATATACTAAAGGATTGACCTACTAACAGATCTGATGGTGTTGTGATGAATACATACACAAAATAGCCCAAAGCCTAATGATTTGCTTCATGATTTCATCAGAAAACTTTTTAGTGTTTTCTATCTATATTATTTAACATTAAGAATACATTTACCTTTGTGGATTTATAAATGCTACTGGTCTGAATCTTTCTGCAGCAAATTCAGGTGTTGGCTTTCATTAAGCAGTAAGAGATGCTGTCTGCAAAAACAGGACTTCAAAAATTGATTCTAATGTCTGTTTCACTTGGGAAATATATTTCATCACTCTTTACGTGACATCAAAATCATTGTGTCCTTTCTTAATCATGACTATGGAGGATCAGTTACAATGGAAACGAAAATGCCAGACTCTGCATGCCATACCATTTGTAATTAGCTCAAGACATCCAGAGGAAATTATTTTGTGTACTTTAGTCTCTTCATTTTGCCTTGTCTCAAATCTGTCTGATTTTGTTTGAATTTTAAAATCAACTTGTCATTGAATTTTCAGTGGAAATGTGTTAAGTTTCAATTGAAGTGCTCTAACGAGTCTTCATCATTAAAATCACATGAGTTCTGTTGCTTGCAAGGAACCATTTGGAGTTCTGGAGCCCTTGTGACTGTTGGATAACTCAGAAGCTTCCTCACCTTGCTCAAGCACTATGACATAGCCCTGAAATATCTTTATGGCTTAAAAATTTTGTTTAAATATCTAAAAGAAAAGAGTTTCTTAAGCATTAGAAAATGTGGAGTTTGAAGATCAGATTGAGCCGTGCTTATTGCGTTTACTTCTCTAACAAAGCTGTGAAGATGCTGACCAGCTAGCCTACCAGACACGCTCTTCTGTATTTTGGGTAAGTACTCACCTGGGCATGGGATCTACTGTACAAGTTATGTCTGAACCCCTTTGCATATATTTTAAGTGGCATGGTAAAATGGTCAGCATAAATTGAGAATACTTTGTCCAGTACTTTGTCAGCAAGCTAGAAGACATTGCTTGGGATTTAGAGTCTAAGGTTTAATTTCAATTAGTTGTCAGGGTAATGATTGTTATTTATTCCACACTAGGACTCATTTTAATCCAAAACACTGTGACCTAGCATCAGTGCAGGCAAAATGATATTTCTTCCTGCATAGAGGCCTATCTAGATATGATCCAGTTTGCTCACTTGTCTCTCAGTTTGGTCTGCAAGAACAACAGGAACAGAGACTGCAGCTGGCCTGGGATTCCCTTGCACTTGATCATGTGTCAGCAGCCTGATCTAATTAAGCAAGTCTATTTTTCCACAAAATAAAATTATTTTAGACAACAATTTGATGAATTGAGAACTTCTAGTTGCTAAATTATATCTAGTTTTGAAAAGGGGGTGTATCAAGCAGACACTCAGTGAGGCAATGAAGCCCAGTGGGCAGAGTGCTGGGCAGGAACTGAGAAACCTGGGTTCTTTTCCAAATTCTCCTGACTTTTAAATGACCTTGAGCTGTCACTTCTCTGTGCTTCAGTTTCACTGTCTGTACGAAGAGGATCATAATCCTCCATAATGTTTTTAGGTTTACTGAAGAAAGGATCTGTATCAACACTAGGCATTTCCTGCACCAGCCTGAGCTAGGTGCAGCTGTGTGGCCAGGATTTGGTCAATACCTCATGTATTCCAGAAAATCTGGGAAACTTTGGTTCTTAGACTCCTTGCTTTCAGCTGACTTCTCAAAACACATTTCCATGTTAAAGGTCTTCCTTAACTTTCAGACCATTACATAATATCTTCAGAACATTTCTCATTATTTAGTTGCCGCATTAATACAGTTCTCAGGAATGTTACTGGGAATTGCAAAGTGCCTCTCAAGATCATACAAATGATAACGTAGATAATGTATTTTTGATGCCAAAAAAAGAGTGGTTTGCAGTATTGTACTTGACATATCTGAGCAAAATTTGTATCGGCTTATAAGATACTCCATTGGAATTTAAGTTTGAAACATTTTTTTTTAATTAAAAAAAAAAAAACATGTAGATTTTTAAATTATATCTTGATTTTACACATTTTGTGCTAATATACAACTCTGTGCACAAAGAACAGTCTACTTTCAAAACTGTTGAATGCTTTGACCTCAAGGGCATAGAAACTGTTGACTCATTGTTTTTACTGCATATAATATCAGTCCTTTGTCACATCCAGGGAATGACATCATCTTCTTCATTGTTAGCAGCAGGTTTGAATAATAGCAAAAGTGCAGCATTAGTTGTCTGCTGTATTTGCTCTTAATAAATGAATGGATATCTGGTACCAAGGTTCAGATTAGGATTTCCTAGTAACATTCAGAACAAGTTTGTGCCCCGTCCCTGCGAGGAGCCTTGCTGCTGCCCACTGTCTGCGGGGCAGGCAAGCTGGCAGGAGCACAGAGCCTGCAGAGTGAATGGCAGGGATGGTACTGGCTTCTCAAAAGCGATAAGGAGACACAGGAAGGAAGGGATTAGGCACAGCATGAAACAGATCTTGTCTTCAAGGTCAGCTTAGTAAAAGGAATCCCTAACTTCTGGGAATCATATTGTGAAAGGTATTTCTCTGAAAATAAGTCATCTCTAGGACATGCCTACAAAATGATAACAGATTTTATCTTCAAAATGCACCAGGATAAGTACTTTTTCCATTCCAAATTTGTATTCACATCTTCTATTCCCTATAACTAAAATGTCTGTGTCCTGTTCTCAAAGGGTAATTCCCTATTAGAAGTATTTGCTTACACCTGCCTGCTTCATGGAAGGAGGATGCATCACTGTAGGTAGTAACCAGGCTGATGGAAGTCACCTTCTATAGGATCCTGCAGCATTCTCTCATGGCAAGGACAATTTTAAGTTGGTTCTAGAACAATAAATATTTCCAGTGAAATGGAATTTACTTGGAGAGAGATTCCCGGAGTGCCTAACAAAATGCCAAATCTTAATCCATCTCTATTACTGCATAATCTCTATTACCCATTGCCTTGTAAGTTTAAAAAAAAAGTAGAATTATGTATTTAACTATAAAATGACACATTTGTGTTCCCCAAAAGATTGTATGCTGAGTACAAGTCCTTGTGTTGACAGATTGAATCAAACTGGACTTTGAAAAGCTGAAATCTTTACATCTGTGAGAGAACAAAGGCAGAAGGAAAATTGGAGGTAAGGCTAAGGATCCAGGATTGTTTAGTGTTGGAGGCCTACATACCAAGAGTGTACTCAAACAAGGGGTACACACATGGAAATACTTCCTACAATGACAGAGTTGAAAAGGAAATGACAAACCATGCTGTGAAAGGTCAAATTCAGACCCAGTGACTTGAAAGCAGCAGGTACCTAATGTATTGGGCTTTTTGTAATGGACTTACCTGTGCTCATGAAGGTAGAGACAGCTGCCTTCCGAGTAGGGGGCTCAGCTTTGAGTGGGTGCTCTCATCCCGATGCCTATTGCAGACTTACCTGTTATGCAAAATAAAAAATCTTATGCTTTTTTCTTATATTTCATATGCTTATGCTATATGAAGCCTGACTTCTTTTCTCAGTCTTCTGCTCCAGTCCACAGTTCCTCTTCAGTCAGCATTTCCACAAGATCTCAAATAGCATGAGTTTTGGTGAGGCAAATCTCTTCTTTTCCCTTACTGTGTTTTGAAGAAGCTTTACTTAAACAAAAGCAGTAATCCCAGCAATTCCTCTTCATCCCTTTAAAGTTACTAGCCACCTCTGAAGAACTTGGTCTCTCTTTTATGTCACTTTCTGACAACTCCTTTGAGTTAAACAGATTGCTGTGGCCAAATTAAATGCTTGGGAAATAGTCCGTACAATTAATTTGCAACAGTAAATTGTCTTAGTGTAATTTCTTTTCCTCTCAAGGGGAATTCTGGCTCAAGCAAAAGAAAAGATCAACATAATAAAAATATTCTAAAGACATCCTGTTAATTGTCCCAAGCTCAGGTGGTATTGTCTATTCTTCTGTTGTATGTAGGCAGCAAACAGTGCAAAACTCTGAATTTCTTCCCACCATGCAAGTATAGCCTTCGGTGCTACAGGATAATCTCTGCCTTCCCAGAAAGGGGGTGGAAATGTGCTGTGGCAGAGCTTTGCTTTGGTTTTCATAGGTGATCTCAAATTTGCCCCATTTATGAATACAATAATAGGACTTGTTCATTTAGATGTGGTAGCAAATTTAATGAAGAGAATAAAGGTATGAGAACAAAAGGAAAATTGCAAGCAAAATAACAGCAAATTTGGGGAAAAGAAGGAATTCTCTGAATATGCAAATAAGGTTTCCCATGTTTGTTTAAGGACAGAAAAGACTTGTTTTAAATTCAACCAAAATAGAAGCTTTCATTTATAGCTACATTTGCAGTGTTGGCCATGAATATCACATTCAGTGACAGCAAATCTCCTATGAAAAGTGAATATATCCAGTAAAACTCAGAAGTACTCACAAATGGCTGAGTGAAGCACAGCTTACAGAATAAGGTAGATGTAACAAGAGTCTGTAATTCTCTATTTGCTCTAAAATGTCCTTTCCTCAAAAGGGACAAAGTTTGATTTAAGGCATTATTGCTTATATATGAAAATAGTCATAAAATATATAAGAAAATACAGAATGTTGTTTGCTGCAGTTCATGTAAACTAATCAGGCTGAATGATGAGAGAGTCTTCCTGTAATTCAGAGCAGTGCTGTGTACTATGCATGAAACTGTTCCTCCCCTCGTAAACAGCTCGAGCTTTGCATATGTATCGGTGTAGAAAAATAAGTACTGCCTTATTCAGAAATTACTTTTTAGGCACTGGATTCCCAGAAATATATTTGTATCACAGCATCTAAAAGCAGATTAATTTATTGATAATTTAATCAGTTTTTCTTTCGTTTCATGGCCTTAAAGACACCTTGATCTTAAAAAATTATGTTCATCATTTTTAAAAGCAGAACTTTTATCTCCCCTCTGATGTTCACTTCTTTTGGACATGGATTCAGTATGTTAGTGATAAATTCATGGTGGCCATGGGAGTACTAAAGGCTGTACTAGAGCTTGTGTCTTTTAATAGTCAAGTTAGAAAAGACAGACAAGTAATGTTGCCCTCCTTGTATGATACTCTTGCTATAGGCAGATGATGCTGCAGACTTGTTCTGAACATGAAGGAATCTAAGATAACAGTAGGGCTGTGAAAATGCAAAAGTTAGACTTCAGTTATTTTCGGTTTCCTTTATTACCCTCTCAAATTATACTGCAAAGATCCAGAGCCTAGAACTCTGGGAAAGCTCCTCAATCTCTGAGGAAAAGTCTGAAGATGTTCTTCCAAGTAATTTACCATATAGTTTCCTCAATCTGACAGAAGCTAGATAGAGCTCTTCTGGCTCCTCTCAGTCCTCCACAGGTGCCTCCCTTCTATAAGACCCCTAGTAACAAGTAAACCTTTTTGAACCATGTGAAAGACTTCTCAGCTCTCCAGAATAGCTGGTATTCATCTTAGTTGTGTACCTAAACTGATTTCTCTCTTTTGCTGCCTTCAGGGCAAAATTATTACATTGTCAGAACTAAGTCTAAGCCGTGGGGAAAATAAAGTTGGATTCCATTGTGTGTTTCATATTGAACCGTTATGAAAATGGTATTTTAAATTCAAATACTTCAATTGTACCATTAGATGGTGTCATTATGTGGCTTGCTAATTGATAGGTTATTCAAATGAACATTATAATTTTAGACTTCCTAGAAGCATCCATGTGAGGAATTTCCAAACTTCAGAGGAGTAAACTGGGTGTTAGGAAGGAAAAGCATTTACTAAGAATATTTCCTAATGCATGTCACTGAAAAAAAATCGTTACATAACTGCTGTGTGCATTCCAGGACTGGTGCAGTCTATTTTTAATACCTGGTATGAAAGAACTTCCTGCTACTTTTTCTCTTTGAAGGCTGCTTTGTGGTTCATTAGATCATGTTGTCAGGCCAAATTTTCTGCTATCCTTAAACCTCATTTTTCCTGCTTTAAAAAAAAAAAAAAAAAAGTGAAACTGTATCAAATGGAAGAAGGTGCTGAACAGAAAATACCCTGAAGAGTCTGGTACGTTATGTAAATGTTGCAGTGGTCTCAGCACTGCCAACTCGGGCTTAAACCTGAAAAGAAATCTAAACATGTTAAACATATGCACCTTTAAGAAAAGCAAAATAACTTTTATGCCAAGCAACAGCACCCAGCAAGAGTTTTCAACACTGTGTTTATGAAGGCAGATTTTTTAATTTTCTTTTTAATTAGGCCAGTTTTCATTTCATTCTGTTCTCCATCCGGTGTTATCCCAGGACACCATTTTGACCATAATTTATAAAACCATAATCATTAACTTAAAGAACTTTGCTTAAATGCAAACAAACTTCTTCAAAGGCTATACAAGGTATTTCAGAACACTGTAACACACAGCAAGTTTAGAGCATTAGTGTAATTTTGCTGTTAAAATCTGAGACAGACAGAGACTGATAGAGATGAAATGGCCAGAGGGACCACCGTTTTCACCTCATCAGACTTCCTGCAAAACAAAGGCCACGGGACTTCCTGAATTAATTTCTTTTCAAGCTAGAATGTCTACAGTTAAGTGATGGACCGTTAGATCTGATAAAATAATTTTAAAGTATTAAATTTATAGTAATAATGACTGCACTTGCAAATTAACAGGCAGCTCCTCGTGTATTAGAACTGTGACTCTCTTAATTTCATCCATAGCAGAGAAATGGAGGGACAATTTTAAATGCAAAACAGCATTCGGTGACAATTGCTGCAACCGCTGCTGTGACCCTACTCTTGACATCTCTAGCAAGGAAGCAGATGAGCGTTGAAGTCAGGTGACTGAAATAGGTAATTCCCTCAGCTCTCCAACCTGCTGCTCTGACATCACCATTGCCATTAAAGGGACGTTGCAACATAGAGAGCAGCTCCAGGTCTGCCTTAGTTTTCAGTTTGGTCTAAGAAGGCAAACAGTTGACTATGGGAGGTGTGGAGCACCTTTAGGGGCTGTTAGATTATTATGCTGGGGCTTATGATGATTAGCTGCACTAAAAAGGGTCTGGGGTCGAGGGTCTGTGGGTTTAATCCCTCAGCACATGCAGAGCAGAGACAGGGTATTTAAGAACCCTAGAGTTAAAAAAAATATTTGGACTTCCCTTTCATTTGCTTTGATGTTCTTCCACCAGAAGCAATTCTTCCTCCTCCCTCCCCCCCCGCCTTCCCTGTGCTGCCTCCATAAAGTTTCATCTCCATAGAATACTTTTTGATCATTTATTTCTGCACTTCTGTAGATCTTTCAAGCTGGTTTTGTTGCCAGAGAAACTGCTTCAGCCCTCAGTCCAGTTCTCACAGTCTCGATCTCGGCACGCTCCTCCCTCCCTCTTCACATCAGAGCACTCTGGATCATAACCTTTATTTTTAGAGGAGATGTCGTCACCCAAAAATGTGAAATCTGACTGAGTTCTGCTTATTTCAACAAAGTTGTTATTAAGAAATTCATTACAGGTCACTTAAACATCTTCCACATTGAGGCCAAAGTCATGGAACTGTTCTGCTTAATCTTGTCCAGTGCTTCATAATAACATCTTGTTTTCAGTTGCTCCTAAGCCAAGCATCTGCCCCAGGTTTAATTTTTGGCAGTTTCCAGCTAAACCACTGTAGTCATTTTCAAAAACAAGGTTAAAAAATATTTTTGCCCATATTACAAAATAATAATCCAGTTTCTTCATTCAGAAGGATCAGTATCCCCATTTCTCTACAGAAGGAATTTGAAATGGAACACCATCACTCGTCTAGTTTCATCCATGTACCATTCGAGCAGCAACCTGGAATTTGACTGCTCCGTTGCTGTGGTTTCACAAATGTACATCCAAATATAACAAGGTTAACAGAGTCCATAAAATCCCAGCTTGCATGTGATCAGCTAAAAATTACAAGCTTTTTGCAGCTACGTTTTCCCAAGACCAGCCCACGCTGACGGAGCCTGGTCTGGGTTCAGGTGCTGTAGGGCAGCAGGCACTATGCAGATTTTTCAGAGCAGCCGAGTATGCTTTTGCCTGAGGCAGGGGGGACCAAGCAGTATTTCTCTGCTATTTCTCCTCCTTCCTTCCTAAGAAATTGCTGTCTGTGAGATCCAGGTACCCCTCCTGTGTGCATCATCTCCCTTTCTGCTGCTGCTGCTGAGGCACTGAGAAAAGGAGGATGGCTCACGAGGATGAAAGTGTTTATGAGGAGGTCTCTAACCAGAATAGCATGGGAGGGAGCAGAAAGCGAGAGGCAAAACAAGGAGATGAAGGCAGTAGACACTTGAGTGACAACTAATACTGGGTAATTACAGTGCTAGGACTTCTAGGACAACGAGGACATCATGGAAAGATATTGGTTGTGGAAGCAGTTCTTTATGACTAGGAAAACAAAATATACTTCCATACATACTGGATTCTGCTAGGCAGTGGGGAAGGATATGGTGGTCTGGTGTGGAGATTAATAAGTATAATGGAGATAAAATGCCAGAGGAAATAATTAAGAAAAAAATAAGAAGGTGGATGTGCAGATGAAGGAAAGAAAACTAAGAGATTAAAATAGAGTGTGAAGGGTGCAAGAAGGTAGGAGCCAGGAAATGGAGGGATGGATAAACAAAGTGTGGTAGTGCAAGAGCCAGGAGTTACCTGAAAACTGCACAGAGGAGAAAGAGAGGGCAGGAGCCAGGCAGAAGGAAGATGAGATGCAAGCATCAGGGGAGAGAGGAGCTTGAGTGCCGACTGAACTGTTAACAATAGGCTGATTATTTGAGTCAGACATCAATGCCAATTGTGATTTATCTGTAATGGTATAGGAAGAGGAATGGGTATGGCACCTATAGCCACACTTTTTTTTCTTGTTAGAGAGCCTCGTTATCAAACATTCTGGATCTCTTGAGCCAGAGCTCTAGAGTTAAGATGACTGTATGTCACTATCTGTTTACTTTTTCTGGCTTCCTCTGACTTTATTAACAAACATTTGAAGTTCCTAAAGTGCAATCTGATGCTTTTTCAACCACAGGAGGGGAAGAAGAGGGGAAAAAAAAAAAAAAAATCTGTAAAATATATTTGAGAATATTTCAAGTAATTTTAAAATTATAGGTAGTGCTGCCAGCAATGCCTCCCACTGGCAGAGCAAATCAAGGCCCTGGGCTTAGCTCGATAGCTTTTCACTGTGGGTGTTTGTCATCTAAGGGGGCTTGCACCATCACCACGGTAATTAGGCACACTTCATCACAGGCATCAGCAGCACCACCTCTGCCATTTTTTTCTCGCAGCAGCTAGGAACACCACCACCTGGAGACACGTGGAGAGAGAGCTGGAGAAGGCTGGGTGTGCTGGGTGGCCTCTGTGCCCAGGGGCAGAGCAGAAATGTAGGTCCCTCAAGCTGGAGCCAGGGAGTGCAGCAGCTGGAGGTGGACTGGGAGGGTCCTGCCCCGTGGTACTGAGAGCTGCAGAGACACCAGAGTCCCACTCTGCCACTGATAAAGTAGACGGAAACAGCTCTGTTTGCCTCTAATGTGATGATTCAGCTTGCAAGCAGGAATTTCTTTAACATAAATGGCAAATGCTTCCCCATAACCAGCGCGTCTGGCGTGTTATGTTCTCTGTCAGCTGGAAGGCAAGCTTTGCAGAGCTGAGCTGCTTTACTTTCCTTTTGAGAATGAAAGTAGCACTGCTATCAGAAGATATGTTGCTATGTATCAGGTGATAGGAAAAATTACTCTGAAACTGCAGATGATCTGACATACATTTATTTTTATATACTTTGGGAGTTGCAAGTGTTTATTTGCTGTCTGTAAATCTGTTTGTCATACTGAGAGCTCGGAAACACAAATTACACTTCTAATAACAACTCCTAGAAGTAAGGCTGCTGTTACTACTTGTTTCCTCCTAAAGATTAAACAGAGCTGAGAGCTGATACATTGACCTATTGCTTCTTGAAGCACACCTCTGTTCCAATTTTGACCTACATCCCAGATTAAAATGCATTCAATCTTTCCCTAATTTGTAATAGATACTTGTGTACATTACAAAACCATCTCCCAATCTGGCAAATTAAGTTCTCTGTGGTTAATTCTGGAATTGCAGAGATATTGCAGTGCACTGCAGCATTGCATAACAAGCTTCCCCAGACTTTGCCTTACTCAAGTGAGTAACAGTAATTCTTATCTCTAGCGAGCATCAGATTCATCCCATTTTTGAGAGAAGAATTAGTATCAAATATACGATGGGCATGTTATGCCTTGTGGCTGCAATGTTTTTTCAATTAACATCTCTGAATATACCACAATGAAAAGTGTCAGCTTTTTGCCTCAGAGGCCTATAATTAGATTAAACGAATACAGTTAATTATCTGGTACCTTCTTTACACAAAACAATCTGTTTCTATAAATTAAAATGCCTGTACAGGAAGGAAATTGTTGTTCACTCCAATATATGCACGCAGTGCTGGTTTGTGAATACTGTGACTGTATCGTGGTGTAGCACAGCTTTTTGTCTGCAGCCCTTATTTTACAGCAGCTCAAACAAATTACATCTGAAAAATCCACAGACACCGCACTATTTAGAGCATATGTGTTGGTGCATGAGGTGATATAACAGTTACAGTGCTCATGAAACGAATGCACTTCTCTCTTTTGCAGATGTTCTCTATGAAATTCCTGGGGAGAGCTTAAGTACAGCTTTGTTTGTGTACCTATAGTCACACCCTCAAGACCTATAGTATGTCCAGATATAACACTGTGTTTTCTAGAGTGTACTCATGAGTGTAATTCTCCTTTCAGAAAAATAAATAAATCAATCAGTTCTGTAGGAAGTCTTTACAATTAACAGCTCGGGGTCCAGGCCTGCTGGTATTCTAGCTAGCATGGACTGAAAGTCTTCTCTGCCTGTTCTCCAACATTACTAAACATGAGCAAAAGTTCATGATGGATCAATACACTCCCATCCTGGCACGCCTGATTTAGAAGGGCATATATTCAGGTGGTGGTACATCACCTCAGTGGTAACTTTTCTGAAGCAGAAAGCACTCTTTCTGAATTGACAAAGTATATCCAAATGTCCCTATTTCCATCAGAATAGATATTAATAATTTAAGGCCTAAACATTCGATCCTCCCTCGCCAGATAAAAAGTAGTTTAGCAGAAGCCCTTATTCCAGCCTGCAGTATACTCTGCATATAAATGTGATGTGTACCCAGGACTGGTCTTGTGTTTCATTAGGGTCAAACCCTGAAAAGCTTTTGAATAGTCAGTGTTCCTACAGGGCACTGGATTTTATTGTGGTCTGTGCTGTGTGAGTGTCTTTTCCTTTAAATGGTCATTAGCTCCATGTATAAAAGTGTTCATTAAAATATCATTGTGTTGATAATAATATTAATATTGAGGAGTGAAGAGGGCTGTGTTGCCATAAAAATGCTGCCCAATTTCCTCCCCTCAGGGTGTAACAGGAGAAAGAAAGACCATCTTGATAGGCACTATCTGCTAAAGGAAAACTTCCACCAGGAGCTGTGAATTGACTTTAACCTTTTAGTGTCTGCACAGTGAAGCAAAACGTTTCATGCTTCCTACACAGAATTGAGCTTTTTATTTAAAATACTGATAAAACCCAGTGTCTCTCCTAATTACCTCTACAAATATCAGAAAGCAGTTACAGAGGAACAAAGAAATGCAACTGGAAACAGGGTTCAGTGGTCTTGTACTTCCCTGAAAAGCTGATTATACTTTTGGCTGATTCAGTTTCTTTCAGAGGGAATTTACCCTTTTTGGCAGTTTGAGTTTCAGCAGTGCTGATTGGACTAAGGGGCAGAAAATGCATCTTGGGATGAGGAAATTAACTCAGGGTCCCCTGTGTGTCAAACTGAATTGTGCCAGCGAGCTCTAGATTTTGTCTTTTAGCCCCTCGGTGCCTTGTTTTGTGGGATTCAGAAGCCATTTTAACACCCGTTTAAAAATAGAGACATTTCATTTATGCTTTTGCAGGTGCCTTGACCAGTTCCCTGCTTCCCAGTATGATTTATCTTTTAGGATAAGCACTAAAGAAAGGTCGAGGTTATTCTGAAGTAGCCAACATCGGAGAGTTCTTTTCCTCATAGTTCCTTAAGGTGAACTTCGCACACAATTATAACTGACACCCTGCTGAAAGGTAATTCAAACGCGTTGGGAAAAAGTACAGAATGACAGGCAGTAACCTTTAGCACTGTAAAATGTCCCTGGTGGTTTGTACTTAGTGCTTCTTCAAAATGCAAGAAGCCATCTTACCACTCAGTGCCATGGCAGAAGTTAAATTTATTTCTTTTTCCAAGTGGGGCTCTGTAATTCGGGTCTGCAGAGCCAGACTTGGCACATCTGGCTATCAGAACTGTGCCGTGGAGTTTACATCCGAGGGTAATTTCCTCGCCTCTGTGACACAGAAACCAAGAAGAATACATCCCCCCCCCCCCTTCGCCTGTCTGTAATTTTCAAATGTAACAAAAGGTTTTGAAAAGCTCTGTCTGGGAGCTACACCTTGCTCCACATTTTTAAGGAAACCTGGAGCCAAACCTGCTTCTTTTTGTCTTCTGCGTGGGCTGCTCTGGGAGAAGATGCTTCTGCATCCCTGAAATGGGGGGGGGGGGGGGGGGGGAGGCACCCGCGGCCCGGGGGGGAGAATCGACAACGGGGCGCAACAAACCGCCCCCGGGAAGCATGGGGGCCCCGTTGTGGTCCCACCCGGGGGCGGGGCGCGGGGGGGGCAGCGGGGC
>JANIJG010011125.1:0-28266 GCA_024611175.1 Megaceryle torquata
CCAGTATTTGATACAAACAAGGGGGGGGGGGGGAACAAGTCAGTCACATAGTAATGTCTGTTCTTCGCTCCTCTCTCAAGAGCTTTGTCCTAGTCATCTTCCTGGGTTTGGATTAAAAGAATGTAGGAACTTACATATAATGAGAAGGGTGAAAATAGAGGGGGCAGTTGAGGAACACAGTTTATATCCAACATTAGTGATGAGATTCTGGATTAGGTTCACGCATTTAGCTTAGTTGTAAAGCATCCAAAAATTGTGTTGATGTTGCATGTATAATTAATTGTTCAGCAGTGAAGTGATTATGTACTCATCTTGCTCCCTCATACTCAACTACTGAGAAACTGCTACTAATAAATGTCTGCTAAATTCATCACAGTTAAATCACAATTCCTGTTTCAAAAGTCAAATAACAAAATGCACAAGATCTTATAAAAATCTAATTTAAATGGCATGAAGTAAATCCATTGTTTTCTCGGTGAATAGACTGAAAGGTTAGAAAATAAGGGTGCTTGTTACTATTAAGTCAATCAAAGCAAAGACATTTAGCATTATGAGACTTGAGAAAATTCAGTGCATTTTCAGTCTCTATATTGGTTGGTTTGGTCAATTGGAGGTTGTCATGGGTACATATTGATAAATATAAACACTGTTTGTAGCAATTTGTGCTTCCATAATAAGATCAAATGAAATATGAACTGTAGCAAGTCTCTGCAAAGCAGCATCTAAACATTCACTTGAAAAACATAAGTCTTAAATTGAGTACAATGTTGTTTAGATGATCTTTGCTTCCATCACCGTACAGCTTATGTTTGCCATAGGCAATATAGTTTCAGTGTAACCTGTTAGTAAAGATTCATCAGACGTACTTCTTCTCCTCTTTGTTGTGTACTAATATAACCATGAAGTAAGAAACAGAAGAAAGCAGTTGTGCAAAATGTTATACTGGAAAATGTGTCATCATGCCTTTCAAACTAAATTCGGTCTTTTTAACCTTTTAGCAAAAAGGGATAAAACTTATGCAATGAAAGAGGTTTCCAGCTGCTCCTTGGAAATGCTCTGTAGTTGAGTTAGTACTTGTTCATGAAGTAATTGTAGTTGGTTTAGTGCTCTGGTAAAGCCTTTTCCTCTCATGAGTTTAATGGATGAGGAAGGAATATTGGTACAATTTTCAGTTCCCAACTACAGCTTACTGTATGAATCTTATTAGTTAGGAGGTTTAGTAATGATTGGAAACAGATGACTTCTTATAATCTGTAGGTGGTTCCTGTGATTTTTTTATTATTTATTATTTATTTATTTATTTTCCCTCCTTATATTTCTCAAAATTTTTATTTCATTAAGAATAAAGTGCAATATAAATGCTGTGAGCTAAATCACTGTTAAATACTTAAGAAATATGAAATTCCTTCTGAAAGTAGCTACCTCCTTGAAATGTTTTCATGTTTAAATGGAATTGCTCACATATTTGACTAGATTGCCTATTATCTGTTCTAAACACAAGTTCATTTTATTATTATATTTTTAAACATATATTTAAGCTATAACTTCCTCAGCTGTGTTGCAGATGTGTTTAAGGGATAGCTCTTTTTGTGAAGCTGCAGGAAAAATTAAAAAATCTATTAATGACACCTCACAGACCATTTGAGTAATAAACAGTTCTCCTCTTTTTCAGATCTGGTTTGCTTTTGTCAATGGTTTTTCTGGACAAATTCTTTTTGAAAGATGGTGTATAGGTCTCTACAATGTGGTAAGATGATTTGTGTGTTTTCAGTTATTTTCAGTCATAATCATAAACATTTCTTCAGTAAGCAGTCTTTAAGTCCAGAGTTTTGCAATATTTTTTGTTGCTGTTATTTTTTTTTTCTTAAATCTATCTACTAGATGTTTACAGCAATGCCTCCACTAACTCTTGGAATATTTGAGAGATCCTGTCGAAAAGAAAACATGCTGAAATATCCAGAGTTATACAAGACTTCCCAAAATGCACTGGACTTTAATACAAAGGTAAATTAAAAAACTCAAGTGGAAATTAATAGGAGTTCAGCATAGTTCCCCTTTTTTGTTCTATGCTGCTCCAAAATAAAAAAAAAAAAAAAAAAGGATTTTTTGTTTCCGGTTGTCCACTTGCCTGTGAATGGTGCAAATCACATATATCAATTTTTAGTAAGTATGGAAATAGACAGCAAGCATTTTGGTTTTTTTTTTCCAGCCCTGTTGTTTTTTGGGCTTTTTGGTTTTTTGGTTTTTTTCTGTGGGTAATAAAGCTGTCTTCTATAGGCAGAAGTGATTAGAGCTCTCTGTTGCTGGGCTCTATATATGTATACTGTTATATGGAAATGGATTACTGAAGCCTGTGGAGAAGTGTTGCAGAGGATAATAAGACCTGTCATTAGATTTGTAGAGGGAGGGACTTGGTACTATTCTTTGTCAGATTGGAGTTGTGATTTTTATGGTTTCATTTTGAGTTTTGGGAAAAAATACTTGAGACACTTAAGAGTGTGTCGGGGTTGATCAAAAGGAATCTGAGGTTACTTTTGGTGGGAAATAGATGACATAAATCTTGGTGAGACTAGCACAAGAAGTGGTAAAAGAATGTAGGACTCTTTTAATATATAAAATATACATAATTTCTACATATTTTGTCCATAAATCATCTCTTAATGAAACTCCTGAATCTGCAGTTTCATGAATTTCATGATGTTTGTAAGAATTCTTTCTGATTTTATTTCATTTTGCTAAATATAATTGGGACATTTCAAGTAATGTCACTTTATATTCAACTTAGAAATGTTTTCAATCTGTCACTGGTTTAACAATGCCTGCTTGTGATGGTCTGTAGTAGATGTGTGCAGCCGATACAGAGCACTTAGCTCTCATATCTGTGCCACTTGTGCTGTGAAGCTGCAGCACTACTATCTATATAGAATTATTTGCCTCAACTATCTTTGTTCACTGGAGAATGAGACTTTTTTTCTCCTTCCTCCATTCATCCCTTCACCCACCAAAAAAAAAAAAAATCCAAACTGGAAATTATAAGGAAACCTAGTGAAAATTGTTTCTTCTGTCACTGAATGCTTTACAAATATCAGACTACTCGTGGTCCATTTACGTAGACACTATTGTGTTGTGATAATTTTGATAAATAATGTAAGTCATGAGCTACAATTGTTAGATATTTCTGGGTTTAAATAAGTCTATAATTTTATTATTGCACAGATGTATTGTTGACTTCATTGGAAATTCTGGTTAGCTATTCCCATTACAATATTTGCAATGAGTAAATGTCTACAAACTTCCCAGCTACAAATTCCCACCTATATAAGTTGAATGGTTGGTGTTAAAGATTTGGAAACATTACTGCCTTGAATGTTGATGCAGATGTTTGTTATGGTAAAAGGGATCAAAGGTTATGAGGTCATGACAGGGGTTAAAGGATTAGCATGTGACAATAAGAATTGGTCAGGAAAATGGAAAAGTAGAACTAATTTTTCTTGCACCCACCTGTGCTTTCTGTCAAATAAAAACTTCTGGTAATGACATAGCAAGAAGGAGAGACAAAGGTTAATGAGTAGCACAAGTTCAAATGTGCAAAGTATTGGAGTGTAAATTGGATCATACAACCTAGTGTAGTTGTATAACCTAACAAAAGACTTTGAGACGTCGTGGAAAATGTTATGAGGCAGGCAACTTAATTTCAATTGTTTGAACACCTTAACACTCACAATACATACCAGTTAGTTACAATAAAGGCTATGATTGTCAAAAGTGTTCTTAATGAAAAAACATGATTGCTATCCTGAAGGAAACAGGTTATGTATTTTTGGTCAGGTCTTTAATGTCTTCATACAACATGCTATGGAAGGCATTAATAGATTGTTTATTTTTAAACTTGGAGTTCTTTTCAGAAGGCATATTTTACAAATAAAACAAGTTTGAAAGTAAAATTTGCATTACATAGCAACCACATGAAAAAAAGTTTAATACAACGAAGCTGTGAACTTTAAGAATGGAGCATGTAAGGAGAAATCTAAGTATGATACTTCTATTTGTCCTTTTTTAGTTCATTTCTATGTGGAAATACATAGGTAGATATATGTAAAACTCAGGTTTTGGCTGTTGGGCTATCGAAGTTTCTTATTTTCACAAAATATAAATTATTAAAGCTAGAGTCCTTTTTCATTTCCTACTTAGAATGTAGCAATTGTTCCAGTTGTTTGGTTTAGTTTAATTTTTCTGATGATATTCCCATATGTATACATTTTAATTTCCCTTCTGATTTGAAATTAAAAGGAGGAGATAACACACTTTTTTTCAAAACATAAAAATAAACAAATGACCCATGAAGAGCTAAGAGGCAAAAAGTGCCTGTCAGTTATATTACCTCACAGTGGTGGCCTGACAGAAACACATTTTGTGAATCTAACACACAGATAAAAAGAAAGGTCAGGGTTCACAGAGCTAGTTTATTGCAAATGGTTCTCATGGATTTTCTGTTTTCCCTAGGTTTTCTGGGTTCATTGTTTAAATGGCCTTTTCCACTCATTCATTCTGTTCTGGCTTCCACTAAAAGCCCTCCAGCATGGTAAGTATTACAAAAATAAAAACGTTGAAAATATCTAAATACTTCCTTTTTGTTTTTTTCTTAGGAAAGCTTTGTAAATGCTAACAGTATTATGTGATTAAATTGCAATATACCATTTCTAGAACTAGAACAGATGCAGTGTATTTAAAACGCATCATTTAAAATATGTTTAAAAGTAAGAGTAATACTATGTACATATGCATAAAACTATATAAATAGGTTTTAAGTAAACCAAAGCAAGATGGAGAAAAGAGATTGCTATTTAATTACACTATTTTTCATATAATACGCTACCATGGTAAATACCTACAAGACCTTAAATCACCACTGTCCCTTGCATTTTCTCTTCCATTTTGTAAGCTTTTATGGATGATGTTACTCTCTCCTCTTACATCAAGGACATACAAACACATTAGTTTACATGTGTATGAGCAGGCTTGTGCCAGAGGAAATGGGGACAGTTTGGACCGATCAGTCCTGTCACTCTTCTGGTTTGACTGTTGTATATCACAGAATCACAGAACATTAGGGGTTGGAAGGGACCTCGAAAGATCTTCTAGTCCAACCCCCCTGCTAGAGCAGGATCACCTAGATCAAGTCACACAGGAATGCGTCCAGGCAGGTTTTGAATGCCTTCAGAGAAGGAGACTCCAAAACCTCTCTGGGCAGCCTGTTCTAGTGCTCTGTAACCCGTATGTACCTGAGCCATATGTACCTGAGCTCACAGGAGATGGCACAGTTGGGAGGAAAGCTGTATTAATTAGAGGAAACTTGAAAGCACTTCTTCCCATTTGTGGGAATGTTTGGGGTCTGTGTGTCTTATACTTTTATCCTTCCTTACTACATGCACAGGATTTTGATATATTTTTATATGATGGCAGTAAAAAACAATATCCCAGTGACTAGAACCTGTACAGCAGAGTAAGTGTTCTGGTTTAGTTGCAGTGTATGAAAAATCTCAAGTGCTAAAACCATTTCTAAACCGAACATGTAAAAATTAGCAAGCTCAATACTTATAACTGAGGATTCCCTCTAGATAATTCAGATGTGTGTTGTCCCATGTCTGCTGAGAACTTTCAGAGACCTGGGATCAGAAAAGCCCATGTTTTGTAGTGATGTTACAAAAAACCCTCATATTTATAGAGTAATTCCTGAAGTCACTGAAAGTTTTAGAGGACTAGAAGTTACGAAAGTCATAGTTCTCTACTACTCAATACAGTTCGAGGTGAAAGCTGCTGTTATTACCCTGTAGGGAGTGCTATGATCTCTTTTGTACCAAAAATAAGATTTATATATATATATAGCTATTGTGGATACTTAAATGTTTTTATGACTCTGTCCTTTTCCAGGTACTGTATTTGGCAATGGTAAAACTTCAGACTACCTGCTCCTTGGAAACACTGTATACACTGTAAGTTTTCCTACAGCTGTCTGATGCTCTATCAGCTGGCTATCTATATTGGCCCTATCCTTAACTCCTACAGATGTGGTTTTATTAGTATTTATAATTCTCTACTTAGAAGACTGAATTCACTGTAGTGCCTTAAGAATAAGAAGCTGGTCTTGCATAGCTCTTGGGGAAGCTTTGAAGTGCATTTTGCATTCATTCTAATTCCAGTTTTTAAAACAAAGCAACTTAATAAAGGTGCAGAACATACATTCATCCTTTACAGAAAACTGTCTATTTTATTTTAAATAATGGGAATTGTAATTCCCTAATTAGCATGCTCATTAATCATAGAATACCAGAAGAACTCCACAGTCATACAATCCCAAACTTCACAATATTGTGATCACTGCAGCCAAGGCTGTCACTGACATAGCAATTTAAAGTAAGTTTCTGCATTGGAGAAATCCCAGGTTATTGGATATGGAACTGATTGTGGACTTGTGATGATATAGTTCTGTTCTCCCTCTCTTATATTATCATGGGGCCTTGAAAGAGGGATAGAGCCTCATGGAACCAAGGTTTGTGAGATGCCTCTTCGGAGACAATTGCCAGAATCACACCTGACCCCCATCTAACAGTAATCTTCTGTTACTCTCATAGCTATTAGTCATTATTAGGTTTGGGGTTTTTTTTATTTAATCTTTTATCTTGCAGAATCAACTAATGAAGCTAAATACCTGGTTTTCACTTGCTAGGTATCAGATACCCAATAGATGAGGGTTTTCCAAGATCTCTCTTCGAAGCAAAACTATCCTTGTGCTTGCTCTCCTCTGTTCTTGAACATTAAGAGTTTAATTAATTTTTCAATTTCCTGTTGTTGGCAGACACAAAAAAGAAATTAATTCTTCTGTCAAAGTAAGGGGACTGTAATGCAAATTCACATCAAAATTGATTTCCTTAGGGAAAAAGGAAACATCATAATTGAAAGTATTCCAGAATACAGTGTAGTCCTTTGGAAAATGTGACTACTGTCAATATCTCCTATGTATGAGAGAA
Source organism: Megaceryle torquata (assembly GCA_024611175.1). NCBI lineage: Eukaryota > Metazoa > Chordata > Aves > Coraciiformes > Cerylidae > Megaceryle > Megaceryle torquata. The sequence goes on from JANIJG010011125.1 coordinate 7,029, forward strand.
CATTTTGAGTAGTGTTTTCTGGTCAGCTAAGTAGAAATGTTAAAGAGCATAATGGGCCAAATAACTACAGCCCATTCTTTTTATTTCCTACTGCTGTGGCAGTTAAAATGTTTCTTCTGGTAGTCAGTGCATGGGCTTTAAACTGTTTCTTTCAGGCACATTGAAAAATTGCCTGTTGACGCATTCCTAAAAGTTCATTCACTGTGCACTTTCCTTTCCCTATTCCACAAGGCAAGTACAGCATGTTTTGTCAGCCATAGTCACCTATGATCATGCAATCTGTCATATAATGAACTATCTCCATCAGGGATGAATGGAATATCCGAGTTAAGTGTGTTCTGTGCAAGGTCACAATCATTGTCATAGCTCAATCCTAACAGAAGTAGTTCAACCAACACAAGCCTATTTGTATTCTCGCATAACACTAAGTAGTGTTTAGAAGTCATTCACTTTAATCTGAATACCACTGCTTTCTCCAGTATTGATAAATACTTCATGAGAGCATATACCAGAACCACCTGTTGCTCTAAGTGAAACAGGTTCTGCCTGGGGAGAAGTTCTCTGCACTAAGTTTTCACCCTATCTACAAATGTTTCATTGCTTACTGTATTCAGATGATGTAACCTTGCTCAGTTCAGAAGTTTATTTTATGAATTGCATAACTTCACCTATCCTAGCACCTAAGTGAAGGTTTCTGACAGCATCTCCTTTTCCTTGATTGCTCTAAAAGTATCCTTTGTATTGGCCATCTGTAGAATTGTACATGTACAATGTACGTGTACATTGTAGAATGACTTAGCATTGTGCGCTTGTTAAACCCAATATTGCTGCAGTCACAGCTGAAGTTCTTCCCTGAAGAAATCTCGCCCTACCCTGAAGAAACTTCACCCTACCCAGTGGCTCTCCTCTTCTTTTCTCCTGGTGCCAAGCTTGGCTTTTGCAAAGAAGTTACATGTGCTGTACTAAAAGTTTGCTGGATTACACTAGGTTGTGTTGGAAATGAGTGTTCGAAAAGTGCTTTCATTTAGATTGTCACCTGTCATTTAATGGATGTCATGAAATCTTACAGTACTGCAGAACATCATAGTGTCATCTGTGACATCAGCTGACTTACAGACATTGAAACCTGTATTTTCAGATTTGTAGTAACTTTTTCCACCACCTTCAGAAATGAAATTAATTTCCGATTTCAATATCGTAACCTGGAGCTACTCATTACTATTTGTCAAGCAGTATCCATAAATGCCAAAGCAGAGGTCACAGTGCAATTGGTCTGTCATCTTCTACAACTAGTTTTCAACTACAAGAGCTGACACTTCACCATTTTAAGAGGCTAGTTGCTTGCTGCTAACATGCAGAATGGCCATGAATTTCCCAAGAAAACATTTCACTATTTTATGTACAGACAACCTGCTTTTTCGTTTGTTTTCCAGATTCTCTTCTTTCCTTCAAATTGAAATTCTGGGGAGAGATGGGGGTTACAACTGATGTATTCCTGCTCTTACACAGGAATTCAAGGAGTTCTGGAGTACACAATGAAGATTAGAGAGATTTTCAAAATTAGGAGATGGAATTTTAAAATCTTAAAAAAAAAACCAAAACAAAACACTATTCTGTGCATGTGAAGTGTATATGCACTCACCATTGCTAGTCAGTGTCTTGAAATACAAAATCATAAGACTAAGGTACTTCTTTTTACTCCCCCTGCTTTTAATCTGGTTTTAGGAAGTCTACATTCGTCACTTGTGCAGAAGGCAGTAGTAAAGGGATTCAGAAATTAATGCAGTTTCTCTGGATCCACAAAGAAAGCCAGGAATGTGGACCAATTCATATCATGTCCTGGAATTATTTTTTCAAATGAGCTTCAAATAGGAGTAGAGTGTCCTGAAAATATTTGTATGACTATTCTTGAGAGGTCTTTTTAAAAAAAGCTCAGCAGTGCTTTATGCAGAATACCAGTTTGATTTCTTGTTTCCTGGGTAGGATTCAGTGAGCTATTTTTAGTTTGGATCATGGGGAGGAGGGAGGAGTAAAACCCACATTCTTGAGGAAGTTGCTGCACGTTGTTGGTAACTTTGTTAGGGGTGTCAGTTAAGATGCAAAGAGGGTATCTATTCACAGTGTGTATCTCCTTTTCTAGAGACCTGCAGTGTTTGTTTTGTGTATACATTTTGTCTATGCAATCAGAATTGTTGATCTAATCCTAAAGAAGGATGTTTTCTTTGCATTTTTCTTTTGCTTGCAAAAGTAGCAATCAAGTACACAAGATGAATATTTTTTCACCATAATTCATTCTTTTCACACCTCCAAATATAGCATCAGAACTGGATAGACTAAGTAAATTATAACACTCATCATGGTCCTTAATTTTCTTCTAATTGGATTTCACATGTGGTTTAGATAATGGAATTATGGTGCTGGGATTTATTTTATTTTTTTTTTCCTCCTTAATAATTCAGCAGTATTTGACATAAGAGATTACAGTATTCAAAGCATAAACTTAGAGCTAGGGTGAAAGCTTTCTGGCAGGATTTATATCCTGTGCACTAGACATGGTTAAAGACTATATGTATTTAACTAGTCATTTTCAGCTTCTGATTCAAGTAAATTTCTTCTGAATTTCTCAAACTTCTTGAAGGTCCATTATAGACAAGCTCATTTTCATCATGGCTGCCAACCTGGCCAACAAATCAGAATTTAAACTATAGCTGTTGCAGCTGGAGCTTGGTCTTGGTGCCAGAACAGGATCACCTAGAGTAAGTCATACAGGAATATGTCCAGGCAGGTTTTGAAAGTCTCCAGAGAAGGAGACTCCACAACTTCTCTGGGCAGCCTGGTCCAGTGCTCCATCACCCTCACTGTGGAACCTCCTATGTTCCATTTTACATCCATTGCCCCTTGTCCTATATCACTGGATATCACTGAAAAGAGCCTGTCTCTGTCCTCCCGACCCTCACCCTTTATAAACATTAATGAGGTCACTGCTCAGTCTCCTCTTCTTCAAGCTGAAGAGACCCAGCTCCTTCAGCCTTTCCTCATAAGGGATATGTTCCACTGCCTTGATCATCTTTGTGGCTCTGCACTGGACTCTTTCAAGCAGATCTCTATGGTTCTTGAATGGAGGGGCCTGGAACTGGACACAGTATTCCAGATGTGGCCTCACCAGGGCAGAGTAGAGGTGTAGGAGGACCTCTCTCGACCTCCCTAGCCACCCCCCTTCTAATGCAGCCCAGGATGCCATTGGCCTTCTTGGCCACAAGGGCACATTGTTGGCTCATGGTCATCCTGCTGTCCACCACAACCCCCAAGTCCCTTTCCCCTACGCTGCTCTCCAACATATCCATCCCCAACCTATACTGGCACTTGGGGTTGTTCTTTCCTAGGTGCAAGACTCTACACTTGCCGTTGTTGAATTTCATAAGATTTTCCCCCACCCACTCCTCCAGCCTGTCTAGGTCTCTCTCAATGGCAGCACAGGTTCTGGTGTGTCAGCCACTCCTCCCAGTTTCATGTCATCAGCAAACCTACTGGCAATGCACTCTGTTCCCTCATCCAGATCATTGATGAATAGTACTGGTCCCAGTACTGACCCCTGAGGGACTCCACTAGATACTGGCCTCCAGGTAGACTCTGCCCCATTGACTACAGCTCTCTGACTTCTTTCCTTCAACCAGTTCACAAGCCACCTCACTACCTGGTCATTAAGTCCACAATTCTTCAATTTAGCTATGAGGATGCTATGGGAGACAGCATCAAGTGCTTTACTGAAGTCTAGATAAATCATGTCCACTGCTTGGCCACCATCTATCCACCTGGTTATGTCCTCATAAAAGGCTATCAGGTTGGTCAATCAGGTTGGCTGTCGGGTCACCTCTAAACTAAAATGGAGTGTGTGATATAGTAACATGTTTTCAGAGACTGCCTCATGAAAAGAGAAAAGATAAGAAGGAAAAATTGAAATTACATAGATTTATTCAACATGTTATCTGTCCGCAGAACATAGGTTTTAGGCTGCCAATATTTAACTTCTTGGCTTCTCAAGGTTTGATGAAAGTGATTATTTTATTAATGAAGTGATCAGAACTTTTGTTTTGTTTTCATTTAGACTTATATAAACTTGAACAATTGCTAATTTTCAGCCCACTGTCTAGATCTTCTAACTCTAACTTTGTGTAGAAAGTAGTAGTCATCCTCCCCAACTAGCGGGTCTTCTCTCTCTGCTGAAGCAGACTACATTTTCACAAACCTTTCTGTGTAACAAAAATACCATCGACAAAGAAGCTAAAGACTCATTAAGAGCCAGACTTGCAAGTTTCTGGGAGGCAAGTGAAATGTTTAAGATTTCTGATACAAAAGAAGAGTTTTCCAAATCAAATTAATGGCAGATATTAATGCAACCTAATAGTTCTTTCCCCCCTTCAGCGAGGGGACAGCCACATCATCTCTGGTCAATTTATTCCAATGTCTTGCCACCTTCATGCTGAAGAGTTTCTTCCTAAGATCTAATCTAAATCTATTCTCCTTCAACTTAAACCCATTTCCCCTTTTCCTGTCAGTCAATGCTCTTGTAAAAAGTCCCTCCCCAGCCTACCCGTAGGTTCCTTTCAGGTATTGGAAGGCAGCTATTAGGTCCCCCCAAAGTCTTCTCTTTTCAAGACTGAACAATCCCAGCTCCTGCAGCCTGTCCTCGGAGCAAAGGTGCTTCAGCCCTTGGATCATCTTTGTGGCCCTCCTCTGAACACGCTCCAACAGATATATGTCCCTCTTATGGTGGGGACACCAGAACTGGACGCGACTTTCCCTTATTTCATTTTTGCAAGTAAACATGAAGTATGAAAATCATTAAACTTTTTCTTTTGTTGTCAAAAAAGTTTAATTGAACTAATAAATTCTGTATGTTAAGTAAGATTCACATATTAAATAAGAATCCATTCTCTTTCTCTCAGTTTGTGGTTCTAACTGTGTGTTTGAAGGCTGGATTAGAGACTTCATACTGGACTTTGGTAAGCAAATGTCTTTACCATATTTGCAAGTGTTCTGTAAAATATGATGGATGAAGAATAGTATTCTTTTTTTCTTATTTATTATGCTACACTTTTATACTTTGTCTTCCCTAGTATCAGACTGTGGCTACTGCGTGGAAAGTCAGAATACAAAAAATTATGCTTAATATTGAAAAGGAGGACACTGGGATAAGGCTTAAAGTAATCCTTAAACTAGAAAAATCAAAATTACTCTGAATTGCTTTTAACAGAGTTTATATTGGCTTAAAATGCAGCAGTATTGCTGCTGAAAGTATCATTTTGCTTTAAGAAAATAGCCAACTAATGGAAGTACCAGAGTTAAATTAATACAAGGCACAAAAATTTCATCCAGTATATCAGAATTGCATTGTAAATACAAAGTAACAAAGCGTTTTGTTTTTTGGGGTGTTTAAAAATTTTTTTAATGTCATAATGCATCTGTGATGTTTTTTTCTGTTTTCTTTTTTTGTTTGTTTTAACAGTTCAGCCATATAGCTATCTGGGGAAGCATAGCACTTTGGGTAGTGTTTTTTGGAATCTACTCTTCTTTGTGGCCAGTCATTCCTATGGCACCTGATATGTCAGGAGAGGTAAAAGTATATTTTAACTGATATCCAAATGTATGCAAGAAAATACTGTTTCAGTCTCTAATACAGGTCTAATCTTCACTGGATCCTTCTGTGAACTAGAGATGCATAAGAGGGTTGCTCCTTTATACCTTCAATTTGGTAGCCTTGTTTATTTAAAATAGAATAAATTTTTACTCTTACGAAAGTGGAGGTCAACTAACAGGCTGTGATTATATGGTCTAGTGAGGAAGAATAGACAGGTAAGCTGCTTTGCAGTTCTTATAGTAAGTTTTAATTTTCTGAAGAGAAGTCGTAACAAATTCAGAACTCAGAATTACGGTGCTTACTTGGCTAGAGACTCTTGATAGTGAGGTAGCACAAGTAGTGCATTGGTTAAAGCAATTTTTTCATCTTCAATTTTACAAGTTTGCTGGGTATTTGAAACTGTAAAATGCCTCAAAATTAGAGGTGCCATAACATTGCATGAGCAGCTGCTTGTCATGCACACATTTCCTTTCCTATTAATATGCTGCTTGGAATGCATTATTGTACTGAATCTTTAACCTTTTGACAGTAATTGGTGGTTTCTCTTTCGTTTATTATACCATTTGTGTAAACCTGCTCTGAATATTGCAGATAGGACTGAAACCATAAAAGACACTTAATTGCTGCTTGTGCTGATCTAATTGGGACTTAAGTCTCAAAACCATTCAGTTCCAGAAATACCTGAAGTCTAGTATTGCTTTCCCAGACACCAATGTCTGCTTCTGGGCATGGCCAGTACTTTCAGAGCTGAGAAGCTCAGTGCACATTCTCAGAGGAGGGAATCAGAAATTGAGAATACCTATTTGTTTCAGAAAGACATTCTGTTAATGGTTTTCAGAGCTTATCAACTTTGAAGTCAAGCCATACACCAGTAAAAGAATTGAGTGCCTTTAACTCCACCACTGTGATATAATTCAGCAATTCATGCAGGATGTGGGAAATGTAGGTGCTTTTCTCTCCCTCATTTAGAGGTAATTCAGACCCACAAATCTCACCTCCTACTTAAGTACTTATGAGAAAAATAGTATCTAGGCATTTATGTAACTACTATATTTTAATGGAAAGCACAAGGAATTAACGTAAATACTTGGACATGTAAGAAAAAAATAATTTGAAATTATACAATTTCTTGTTGATTTTCCTATCTATTATAACCTCTTATCCACATATATATGTAGATTTTGTACATTACCATGTTGCCTCCACTACTCTAATTATGTATGTTATTCTAAATTAAAGTAATTGATGCTGTTACACTTTAGCATGTCATTTCATATGCACTGTACTTCACAGAATAAATAGAATGTTTTTTGATTCTGTTGTTTTTAGATATTTTGTAAAATCTTTATGCATTTAAGACAGAAGAACTTTTATAGTAATAAGTATAGTGGGACCAGCAGCACATATTATACTTCATATGACATAAAGGCAGCTACTTCGCTGTTCAAATAACTGAGTATTTTGTTTAGCACATGTTCAGTCTCTGAAGTTATTGTGAGAAAAAGGTATTTTTGAGGGGAATGTAATTCCTGCAAACTTGGAGAAACAGTACTTCGTAAAGAGATGTAGCTGTCAACAAAATTACTCTTGGGGTTTGAATTCAACATGACATATGAGTAGTCTGACTTGCAAACCCAAATTCATATTGTGATAAAACAGTTTATGTACTTGAAATGGACAGTCTTGTTTTGTTAGAGTGTTTGCTTATGCACATATATATGTATAGTATCTTTCTGTGTTTATGTACATGCAGTTGTTTGGGATCATGTTGTTGTGTGAGGTTGATTTTGGTTTTATTTTCTTTCTAAGAATATAGTTACAAGTCTGTAACATCAAAATAAAGTCTCTTAAACAAGAGATTATTTTAAAAGCTCTCATCTTGCTTTATGAGCCATACTCCATCTGGCTAAAAGTCCTGTCAATGAATACTGCAGCTCAGGTTGGAAGCAGGATTTTTGTATACTCTCCTGGAAGCCCCCTTTGCTGACCAGGTGCTCTCTGGCAGGGCAGAATCCACAGGTTCTATCTGAAGCAAGTCCAGATCTTCCATAAGTATTTAAAACAAAACATTCACAAATATAACTGTGGAAAAGCTACAAGTCCATATGGCCATCTCTGCTGGTCTGTGCAAATGCTGCTTGTCTGATTTCTTCAGATGTGCAAGTAAGTCTTGGAAGAATTCATCCAAGTACGTTTGGCAGAAATTACATCATAGAATACCGGGTTAGAAGGGACCTCAAGGGACTGTCATCTAGTACAAGCTTTCCTGGGAAAAGCATGGTCTAGAGAAGATGGCCGAGCACCCTGTCCAGCCAAATCTTAAGTGTCCAATGTTGGGGACTCCACCACTTCCCTGGGGACATTATTCCAATGGCTGGTTGTCCTTGTGAAAAATTTTCCTCTTGTGACTAATCAGAATCTATCCAGGAGTATCTCACACTCATTATTCCTTGTGACTCCTTTTCCATCATGAAAAGGAAGCTTCCGTCTTCTCTGTAGCCACCCTTCAAATACTGCAACATGGTGATAATGTCTCCCCTAAGCCTTCTTTTTCTCAAGCTTTCTTGGCTTTTACAATCACCAAATGAAGTAACTGAAAAGCTGACCTCTGCTTCTGTAGCTTTTTGTCTGTTTTGCCTTGGCCTGATCTGATAAATTATGCTGAAGGAGATTTTTCAGGGTGGGTTGTTTGGTTGGTTGTTTTTTTTTTTTTCTAAATGTGTTCATTAAAAATGTCTCTTTTTAGTAAGCTGTAGACTTATAAGAAGATTTTACCAGCTATAATATTTATGAAATGTAAATGTATTCTTTTTCAGCTCCTAAGAGCTGCTAACAACAGTTCTACCTTAGTATTTTCATAGTCTTATCAGTCAGTATTCTTGATACAATATTCATCCAACCATGCAGTCCTAACTAGATGATAGTCATCTTCTACAAACATCTCTTTCATGGCGTTTTTTTGACACAAAAAAGAACCTACCAAAACACTGTAATAAGGGTTCAGTCTAACTTCTTCATATCAGTATCAGGAAAATAGTAAGATTCTTGCTGCTTATTCCTGGTTCTATTCCAAGAAAATAAAAACCAATTCTCTTGAAGAGGAGAGAAAAAGTATATGGAGCTGATGGAAAAAGCATTTATTGGATGCAGAGGAAAGGTTTCACCTAAATATTTCATAACTCTGGATTTTTCTTAAATTCCTATAAAATACTTGTGCAGCTATCATAAATGAGTTTAAATAGAGAGCACTACGAGATAATGCCTCAAGAAGATGGAGAAAAAAAAGTTGTAATGAGAGAAAAGATGCTGCAATAACACTCTTGCATTGGAGCAACAAGCCATCAACCCGAATTTAGATCATAAGAATTGCTGGTTTCTGTTCACCTTTTAGTATCAAAGCATCACCCAACAACTTACTGAAAGAAAAAAGAAACAAGTATGTCACATATTTTTGCAGGTTTTCTCTACTTTTTCCACTAATTTTGTTTTCCATCATTTTGTTTATCACTCAATTGTAGAGAAGATAATTCAAGTTGGTTTTCACGTGTGTTGCTATATGTTAGTAGTACAGAAGGAAAGATAGTAGCATGCTATGCTCCAGAAGAACATATAATGAAATAAAAAAAATAAGACTTTCTGACAGAATGCCAACAGTTTTGTTCATTGTCTAGGCCACCACTCCCCCTTCTTTGGCATGTTCCTAATATTATAATCAAGTGTTATTTTTCTTTCTCATTCTTTGCTCTAAGTTTTCCCAAAAAGCCAAACAAGGACCCTTTGATCCGAAATGCCTTGTTGATCAGAATGCTGAGGCAGTTATGACATCAAGATCTTTGTTTTCTGGTCTTTCAAGATTGCTACTCCCACACTGGACCGACTCATCCCAACTGGACAGTGCTGTTCCTCACAGTGTGGTATCTATGTGGCCCTCCACATTACAGTATTCCTGAGTCCTGTGAATAGTGGTGACTAGGTTGTCCAAAAGGCAATGTGCCAGAAGAGTTGAAAGGTGGCTAAAGGTGGCTTCTGGCTCACCAAAAGCAGTGGTACCCTGGCACAAGTCTTCTGATTAAAAACAACTGGCAGTTACATAGCTGATACCTGTTACAGGGAATGATAACAGGCATATATGGGTGTTCTTAGGTGAAACACACTTCTTTAGTAAATTTCTGACAAAACCTTATAGTCAACATTCAAACAAGAAGCCAGTCACATTTTGTCAACCTTACAACAGTTTCTTCAGAACGTGTCTTCAGACACAGGCTAGAAGGAAAAATAGATGAAAAATGTTAGAGAAACAATGGGACTTATGAAGGAAAAGAAAACAGAAAGATAAGCTGTAAAATTGAAGAAGGATATGTGATAAAGGTGTGAGAACCTACATAGTTAATTATATAGTATCCATGGCTAGTTCAGGTGCTGTAGCAGATCAACTTTAAGTAGATGATCAGCTTTAATCAGCTTTATTTATCATTAATTAATCTGAAGGTTTTATTATTGTTCACCTTCATATTATTTCTGTTTGTTCTTTAGATTTATTCACTTAAAAATTTCTCTTCTTGAGTTTATTCTGAGAATTAGAATTTCTACCTTCTTCCAGTCTTAGACACAGATCATAAAATACTAAGAATTTAAGTTTTATGTTCTTACAGCAATATGTTAAATTACCTTTTCTTCCAGCAGGCTTTTGATAGTAGTAAAACATGATTTCTCTTGGAGGAAACTTGATGTACAGTGTATGAGAGAGAAATACTGAAAACATTTCAGAAGTTTTCAGTGATTTTATAACAAGTTCACAGTGTCTGTGATAGTCTTTACTACAATAAAGTGTTTATCTGCAGTAATGTTTATTCCCACTTTAGTTGTCTGTCAGCACTGTCTGGTGTGGAAACATCTGAACCACCAGCTTTACAGGTTATTTTCTTACTATTTTGCCTGAAAGATTGTGCTTTTAAACATAGATGCAAAAGGAAAAAAAAAAATCTGTCAACATTTTGTGTTTAGGTTTTACACCATTATGGAGAACTGGGTCAAACCACAGACCAGCTCTTTTGACCCATTACATGAAAGAAGCTCCATTTAATTTCAAGAGAGGTGCCACTGCAGAGTAGAATGACATTTTCATTGCAGTCCTGAGTAAATCTGTGAACCAGTGAATTATCAGGAGGCATTTCCTGTTGCCCATGTTTTGTCACTTTGTCATAATACCCATTTGAAAGAAATGGTGCTGTGATTAAATTATGTGGTTTTATATGTATGTAGTTTTCTTGCAATAATTGCATTAATTAATGAAGTTTCTGTAACTTGCATCACCTTAATAAGAGTAGGTACCATTCATGTGTCAGTAGAATGTAAAGCTGCTTGAACCTTTCCATTAATGCTTTCATCCTTGCAATTCAAATCTTTTTAATACCACTTAAAAGCAGATTGATTTTTAAAATTTGAAAATATTTCTAAGCTGGTGAGGTTAGCTCTTTCTTGAATAAATATGATTGGGATTTGAGTTGAAAACCAAATTGAGGGGTGGGAAAAAAACACATGCCTATTGTATATTTCATACTAATACCAACTCCCGACTCTTGAGTTTGTTACTGGTGTGTGCTCCAAGTTGCTGGGGGTTTTTTTGGTTTTTTTTGTTTGTTTGGGTTTTTTTTTTTTTTACACCTACCTGATTAATAAATTAGCTTAAAATTACAACACTTAGTGGAATGAGTATGACATTGAGATTAAAAGCAAAAGTTCAATATATGCAGAACTTTTTGATTTATTGTGATACTGTAGATAATGCACTGTAATGTTCTCCAGAGCACCATCTGTTTCTCTTCTGTCTGACCCAGGGGATCTATAAAACTACTGGCGGAAATTGAAGTTGAGGAACGCGTGTATTTTACAGAATTCTAGATCATTTAATTGAGGCTTGCAGAATCTTTGTGAAAAACAATAATATTCCTTATTGGATGATTTAGCTGCACGATGGAGGAAAGATGTATTAGAATATATTTTATTAACAGTATTAGTTTCTTAAATATTGTTTCCTTCTTTGTTATTCCACATAACCAGCTTATTTGGAATTGTGCTTGTTAAAATGCTAGATACACATCTTTTAATACCCTTACAATTTTGAATTTTTTTTTTTTTTTTACATACAAAAACCAAACCTTTTCTAAAAATGTAGTTGCCCAGATATTTCAATCTCTAATAAACCAGTCTTCTCTGGGGAGATTTTTACCTAAAGTCTGATCTGAAAGGTGGAATTTGGTTTAGTCCAATGGAGAACAAAGTCAATCTTCAGACTAGTATACAGTTATTGAATACATGAGGTTGGAATGGACCACTGGAGATCATCTGGTCCAACCTACCCTCCACCTAGAGAAAATTGCCCAGGACCATGTCTAGATGGCTTTTGAATATCACCAGGGATGGAGACTTCACAGTCTCTCTGGACAACTTGTGTCAGTGTTCAGTCACTTTCACAGTAAAAGGCATTTCCTGATGTTCAGACAGAGCTTCCCATGTTTCACTTTGTGCTCATTGCCTCTTGTCTTGTCATAGGGCACCACTGGAAACAGCCTTGCTTTGTCATCTTTACACCTTCCCTTCAGGAGTCTATTTCTTTGATAAGATCCTCCCTGAACCTTCTCTTCTCTAAACTAGATAGTCCTTACTCTTTCAACCTTTACCCTCATATGGGAGGTATTCCAGGCCCTTCATCATCTTCGTGGTCCTTGGTTTGACTCTCTCCAATATGTCCATGTCTGGAAGCCCAAAACAGGACACTTTTTCCAGGTGTAACCTCTTCAGTGCTGAGTAGAGACCTCCCTCAACCTCTGCTGGCAATACTTTGTCTAATAAAGCCAAAGGTAGGACTCACAAGGGCACATTGCTGGCTCATGTTTATAAAGTGGTGTTCACCAGGATCCCCAGGTCCTTTCTGCAAAGCTCCTTTCCATCTGTGTGTCCCCCAGCATATACCAGTACATAGGTTTTTTTCCTCTTAAGGTACAGGACTTCACACTTTCACTTGCTCATCTTCATGAGGTGCTTGTCAGCCTATTTCTCCAGCCTGTTGGGGTCTCTCTGGATGGCAACGCAACCTGCTGGTGCATCTGCCACTCCTCTCAGTTTTGTCACTAGCAAGCTTCCTGAGAGTACACTGCCCCATCATCTGTGTCCTTAATGAAAACGTTAAACAGGACTGGGCTGCAGTATTGACCCCCTGGAGTACGTTGTTAATGACCCCTGGAGTATGCTGTTAGTTACTGGTCTTCAGCCAGACTTTGTGCCACTGATAACCACCCTCTGGACACGGCCATTTAGACAGTTTGTCAGTCTACCTCACTGTCTGTTCATCCAACTCATACATACATCAACAGCTTCTCTATGAGGATCTTACAGCTTATATCCTGCTGTGGTGTCCCTCCCCCTGTAAAAAATGCTATTAATGGATACTGGTTTCTTGCACTTTAAAAAAAAAAAAAAAAACCAAACAGATAAGTGTTATTAACTTTTGAAAGGTAGAGCATAATAAATAAATTCAAATAGTTTTATATTTAAGAAAATTGCTATGGTACTTTTCCTCAATGTTAGCAGGGGGAGTTATAAGTAATGCCCCTAAAATTTGAAAAGTAATGATTCTCTTTATGTTCTTCAACAAAACAAGAGAAGTACTGTGCCATGTTTTTAAGGGAACCTGTCAGATGGCTCTGTTAACAATCTGTATTTCTAAAAATTGCCTTGATCTGTATATTGTAAGCAAGCACCCAATTCTCAGTTCTTACTTCTCACAAAACTTGTGGAAAATAGCCATTCTTAAATGAGTTAGCCAGTAAGTTGTTGGTTTTTGTGGTTTGTGGGTTTTGGGTTTTTTTTTCCTCCTGTTTCATTTATTACCAATCAGGATTAAATTAGAAAAAAATCTGGGTCTTCATTTTCAGGGGAGTAGTTGGTGTAGTACCTTTTCAATGCTTGTTTACAGAGCACATTTGAAATATGGTTTTCAAGAACATTAAAATAATTAAACAGTGAAAGCTACTGTCTTCTGTCATAGTTCAAGACTTTTTCAAGCCTGTTCTCAGCAAAAGGCCCTTAGGGGTATTTTCCCATCTTTTTAGCACATTTTCATTCTCCTTCAATTTTTTCCCACTTTGTCTTTTACAGACCTGTGACTGTTTACAAAGCAATAATCACTAATCTTTATCTTGCTTGCTCTCTATACCTATGTGAATGTCTTGTTTAGAAAAGTAATACGGTTCATTGTATGTTTGTGTGGAATATTATTACTTCATAAAAGAACTCAGTGATTTAGGGAAGATTTTTCTTTTTTTAAGTGAATCAGAATTCATCCTATAATACACATCCATTTTAGTCCTCTGTCCTCATCTGAAAGCTTAAAATTATGTTACCATTCTGATACTAAGATACTGTATCTTACTCAGTTCTTTAAATATTAAGCTTGCTTTTAGTCTTTCACTTCAGGAATCAAAAATATTTGCATGAGTTTTTTCTTTTGCCATTTAATTGCCATCTGGTAGTTTTCATTTTGAGTCCTCAGACCTTCACAGTTTAATTTACTTAGTCTAGTACTAAATGCTTGTTAGCCAGTCTAATATTCCTAGATATACTTCAGAGATTGTACTCCGTATTTAGTAGTTACATACCCATTCTTGTTCTTGAACTGCACAGGTACAAAGCGAATCTTTGAACTACCACATTTACCTTTTCTACTTATCTGTCTTGGTAGTATGATAGTTCTAACATTCTTCCTTTTTATTGGTTAATCTCTTCCAAGTATCAACATTTAACTTCTTTCCCTCAGTATATTGTTACCAGTCACCTTTATAAACAAAAGTTAAGGGGTTTGTTTCTGTTTAGAAATATTACAAATCGAATGCAGTACGTATTCCTATGGTAGTTATGCATACAACACTTAAAATAATTCATGATATTCAGTTGCAAAATAATTAGTGATACTCAGCTGCCATCTCTCTCCATAGCAACTTTTTCTCCTGATGCACCATAATAAGGAATTACTTCAGGTCTGTACAAATCCAAGTGAAACTTGGTATTTCCTCTGCTCCTTCCTGTTACACCTATTGCAGAACAGACAACCCCTATCCCAGTAGCAAAGTCTATAGAACTACCAGAACTCATCTGTTCATCGTGGCTTTACATCTCCTTTGCAAAATACTATTTTTTAGGTCACCTTTGAATCAACTCAGGTTTCTATGTGACACTTCCTCCGAGGCAGAAGAGGACAGTCTAGCCATTTCTTGCAGAATAACTAGCATTCTCTGATTACAAGCACAATTAAAAGTAATGTGATAAATCTCAGACATTTTCTAGTTTGTCTAATTTCACATCTAGGTGGCTAATTCTCTTTAATTTCCTAAAGGTTCTTTTTCAGGTATGTTAGTTCAGGCTGTAGCGCAACCTTCATAGCCCAATTTTTACTAATGCAGCCTCCTTCTCTTCCTGATTCTTGGGAAAGCTTTTTCTTGTTGATGTGTCATTCTCCTCTCCAGCTTTTATTCCACATATTAATATTTATTGTGAAGCCTTTTTTCTTTACTCTTTCCCTGCTTTTTATCTTTAAAAGCACTTCCATCACTGTTTCTGTCTAAAGTTAACTGAGATAGCAGCTGGTAATTTCTCTTTGTAAGAGCTATTCCTGGTACCAGGATTTGTTGCTGGTTTGTTTAGGGTTTTTTTTTCCAAATGTGAAATATCTCTTGAGGTAACCTAGGCTTTCATAAAATACAAGGAAGGAGTTAAATGCCTGTGAACTTCATTTACTATGTGAAAATGAGCAACCACTCTAAGCTAGTCACAAGAACATGTAATAACATGTCCTGCATTTCATACCTTTCTGAGCTCAAATGCCTTACTGTAGTTAGAGAGAAGTGCTAATTTAATGATTCACAAACCTGGGCTATGTCCCGCAGTTAGACCCTTATCACCTATATTTTTTTAAATTACCTGTTTATCCAACAATTAAATAATTAAATATTCACCCCAAATGAATATTACCCTAAAGCCAGATTTAAGTTTCCCTGTACTTTCAGGGTACAAATTTCAGAGTAATATTTTCTGCTGAAAGGGTGGCAGAACAGAGACCTGTGTCTTCTGATGTTTCACTTTGTATGGAATAATCAAATATTTACTTGGATCAGAAGAGACAGTGTGCTGGCTTTTGCTCAGCCTGAGTGATTAAGGTACCCTATAGGAAAATGTAAGATGTGTGTTCCAATGGCTACTTAAAATTTTCCCTGAAATGAGGGACTGAACTAAGGACAGATCTGTATGAGACACCTAAGTCTTTGTTTATTCTCTCTGTATTGCATTCTGTCACCACAGAAGTACTTCTTGAAGCATTGGAATTTACAGTGCATATATGTGTGTGTGAGCTTTTGTACTTATGTATTATTTGTAATTTTATTTAAGGTTATGGTCTTAATTATATAAATAAAATAGCCCTCTGTGGGATATAGTCCACCCTTCATACCTATCTGCAGTGAGAAAATCAGTTACCTTGCAATGGACTGGTAGAATCCTTAGCTGAAGAAAATGAGAGGAACTGGTGAAAAAGTAAAAGCGTGTTCCTTAATCTGTCTTTACTCATTTTTCTCATCTCATAAGACATTTGTTCCATTAAGAATTTATAGACTGTTACTCCCTCTGTTTCAGTACCTCTTACTGTTTGTTGTATACTAGCAAGGCTTTGCTTTGTTATTTGCAGAAAACGGAGGAACTCCCTTTTTAATATACCTAATAAGCAGGGTTCCTACTTAGTTCTTAATTAACAGGACTTATATTTTTTCAAACTCTTAAGCTCTTTAAGGCTAGAGGCTTTTTGAGAACTCAGTTGTTGGATCTTCACTGCACTGGGAGTTAAATTAAGGTCTGTTTTAATATTACAAGAAGTACTTTGGCATGTACGAAGGCAAATGTGTAGGTAAGTGAAACCAGTGAAGTTGTTTCTGGGTTGCTGAGAGGAGAAACCGTAGGTAGTTCGATGGTGTTAAGGAGGTATTATTTAATAGTTCTGTTGTTTATAAGGAGAGGATATGTACCTGCATGATACCTGAAATAGATCAACTGAAAGGGTTTTTACAAGCTTTTCAGCAGGAATAATTTTACTGTTATTTTTGCCTTTCTCTTTTTACTTTTAGAAGGCTTTTTAAAATCTGAGTTAGCTGTTTCAGCAGAACGTAGTGGAGAAAAGGAGAATATTCTCTGTTCGTTTTGGCGTGTAATTTCTTAACAGTTTATCAGAGCATTAAAAATGTTTTGCAGCCAGGATTTCTGATCTGCCTCTAAGCCATGAAATGAAGTAATTCTTAATTTTTTTGTTCTTTTTTAAAAAATAAAAACTTACGTAAAAATCTGTATAATGCACTTATTAAACAATGTTAATTCACTTTAGAAAGTCCTAATATTGAGCATGAGCTCCACAGACGACAAATTTTTTATCCTTCATTCAGGATTTGTAAGTCCTACAATAAACTAGGCTTCCCAGCTCTCATTTTGGATTACTTCTGAATTCCCCTGGGAGCCACTTTTGTGGCAGATTCCATTTGGTTTCACAAGGCCTAAAGGGGGAAAACTTGGCATAGACCACAAATCTCTCACATTAGGAACAATTTGTAAACCACGAACAGAGGCAGCCAGAGTCCGTCCCCAGAACAGGCTGCTCCTGTTAGTGCCATTGTCTGAAAAGGATTGGTTTGCCATTTCCCAGATGACCTGCCTATGTGTAGAGAGATGTGAAAAGTTAGAGACAAAAATGTTTTCTACAGAGTGAGGGGGGAGCTTTTTTGTACAGAAAGGAAGGAAATACCTCTGTGGGATTTTATTTTTTCCCCTCTTCGTCCAAAAAATACAAAGAGGCCCTCTGTCTTTAATGCGAATGTCGGCTTTAAATCTTTTAGGTTTGGATTAACTCTGTAAAAGAAAAAAAAAAAATCTGACAGGCTTTCAAATATGACGCAGAAAAACTTTTTTTTTTTCCTCAATTCATGTTGTTCATTTGTAAAGCCAAAGGCTGGATGGACTGAATAGTGGGCGCCAGTTGTTCCTTCATTCATAGTTAGCATTACAATGGTCAGAATTAACATCCTAAGACCTACATTATCACTTTTGCTGTTTCACCAGCAAACATTTAATACAGGGTGGCTAACGCAAGGACAACTCTTGCTACATTCTTAGAAATTAAAAATTTATGTTAATATAAGGAAGTAAGAATTCTCATTACTTCAAGTTGTATTTTTTTTAAGGAAACTGTTTCTCTAATTGATAATTATAGATATCTTGCAAAATGTAGTTGTGATAGACATTTCCTATTAGCTGCTGTTTTAGGAAAAGAGTATTTCATCGAGTATGTCAAAAGTCATGTTTTGCTTTTAAAGTGCCTATGCTAATACTTTTTTTTCCCCCTCTTCCTGATACAAAATTTTCTTTTTTATTTCCCTCCACTGAAAATGTCAGTTGTTTTATTTTGAACCTGTCACTGCTTAATGTTTACACCTTTGCTGACAGCTGTAGACAGAAATAATTACTAGAATCTCAGGGCTATATCTATGTCCTTTTAACATAGCTGTGGAAAGTTTATCAAATATTCAGTTCAAATGCATTCTAATGTTTTCCAAAGAATCAGTGTCAGTAGGAATTTGAATATGAAAACAAGGTAAATAGAACTTTTTACCTAGATGAGAATGAAATTTCTTTTTTGAGAATAATTCGCCTCTGGTTTACACATGAACATTTCAAGTATACTTCTAAAATGATCGGGTATATGCATTCAAATATTAGCTACTGAAAGCTACCTGCATTTGTCTGCTAATTAATATTAGAAAAAAAATTAGATTTTTTTTTTTAGTCATGTATAGAGGTTTAACCTTAGAATGGAATTGGTTTTCAAGTGATGATGTAAAGGATTTGAAAGGATATCATTGTGTAGCAATGTTACTTTCAATCTCTGAGCAATTTAACTACATTACAAAGGTATTTATAATACTGACTGCAAAATAATATTTCAGTAATATGCTTCATTAAGTATTTATCATATTCCTTGCGTCCATGGTTTTATTGGTGTAGATATTTGGGCATGAATTGCAAGGGTAAATTGAAGGTTAGGTTGTTTTTTCCTTTAATGTCCATACATTATGATGTTTGTTTTAGTTTTTTAGTGTGTTTAGTATGTTTTAGTTTTTAGTATGTTTACAGACCGAGTTAAGTTATAAACAGAAGAAATTCCCATGTGTTAATGTAAGCCAGTATATAAAAAAGCAAATGCACAGTTAAAATCAATGACCTTGCTTGCAAATATTTCACTGTGTGTTAATGTGTTAGATCTTTACTTAACAGTATGTTGCATATGTCCATAATTATGTAATTAGTTGTTTTCTTAGTCTCAATTTTAAGCAGTTTGAAAAACAGGAATCTGACAGTGTGGGAGATGTGGTACCACGAGTTCTGTTGGAGATAACTTTGATCCAAATTATATTGCAGAATGGTTGTAACAGTGTCCATTATCCATTGGAAGGGTCAGAAACCTTTATCTTCTATCAGGGTTGTTTGCAAATAAGAAATTGTGCTTGTAACATGTAAGGAGGGAGGTGGATTTTTTGTAAATCTGATGTTAATGAAAATGTCTACAGTCAGCCTAATGATGTAGAGAAGGGTTGTGGAGGGGTAGATTTCCCCCCCCCTTCTTGAATTGCTAAGCAGTGTGATCTTTCTACCAGCTTCTTAACATGATTTAGTGCTTACTATCTACTGGATTTCTACAGCGAATTGGGAGATTTTAGGAAGGAGTTAAGATGATATTTCACATTAGAGAGTCTAGAATAGTTCATTTAAATTTTCTTTTTATTAGCCTTAACCAAGTAATTGATATTTCTAAGGTTTTTTTCCTAGTTTTTGTCATAACATCATCACATTTTCTGGTGGGTTGTTTTTTTTTCCCCTCCAGGCAGCTATGATGTTCAGCTCTGGAGTGTTTTGGATGGGACTTCTGTGTATTCCTATGACAGCTTTACTTTTTGATGTAGTATACAAAGTGTGAGTACAGAAATGCCAAGGTTTATAGAATAAAGTACTGACTTTTAAGTGTTGCATTTTAATTACTAATATAAGAAAAACAAATGAAGATCAGCTCTGGTGATTATATACAATTATTTTTCAGCTTGTTTGGTTTTGACAAACTTTAGTACAAGTGTTACTAGTGCTTTAAATGTTTCAATAATTGCAATGTCTTTTTTATAAATATTTGTTGTTTCTAATTTGCAAGAACAGATGATAAAAGATGTTATTTAGACTTGCTTTATAATATTTCATCTTGTAAAGCTTAATTTTAAGTCATGTCCAAAAATATATTTGTAAATTGTATGTTTATATAAATGTTAAAACAATCTGTTCTTTTACTTTCAAGAAGAGTAAATCTGGCAGTATTTTGTATTACTTACAGAATAAAGAGAGCTACTTTTAAGACACTGGTAGATGAAGTTCAGGAATTGGAAGCAAAGTCTGAGGATCCTGGAGCACTTGTGCATGGCAAGAGGTACTGTGAAAAACAGTATATCATTGTAGCTAAATATTTTCAGCCTTATACACGTATCAAAAACAAAAGATTATGTTTCAGAAATCCATGCAAACAAAAGTCATCTGTAAAGATGTTTCAGGTCTACTGAGCCTCTGTGTTTTTTCATATGCTTGGATGTAGGTTTTTCCAAAGGCTTTAACTGATATGTTTCTTAGTAGCTGGCTGTTATCTTTCTAGTTACTGCATAGAACAAACTTCAGGTATGATTTTAATTGTGTCTCTTTTGACTCTATTAGTTACTACAAAGTGAGCTTAAACCTGTGTGATTCACTAGTATAGTCATAAATTGGGCCTAAGCACAATAGCAAAAAAATAATAATATTTAAAATCCTGCTTGGTAGCATAGGGGAAAACAGCAAAATCTGTCTAGGATTTGCTGAAATTGAATAGAACAAGCTGGCTTTGTATCTAATGCCAGTCCAGAGCAAACAGATTTGACAAAATTATTTCTTACCTCATCTGGATTAAACTTAAGACTCCACAGAAATTCCCTTGTTACATCCTTCTTCATGGATCAGGTAGGTAATCTGAAAAGGAAGAAGATAAAACTGAACGTTTGGGCAATTTCTATCTGTGAACTCAGGGTAAAGGTGTGCACTTACTAAAATACTTAAGACTTTTTAACCTTAGTAGCTGAACTCGTAGCAAACGCCTGGTGAAAAAGAGAAAACAAAGCCTCACCCTCCTTCTCTTCCAGTTCATTAGTGCCATATGGCTGAGCTAGAGCTTTCTTTCCTCATTTCATTTTCATGAGTTTTGTGACATCAAATAAAAAAAGACAGAACTTGGTTTTCCTGTTCTTGCCTTTGGACTGATGTTTTTTTAGTCTCTTCATATCAATGGGCTTAGGCAAGAAGGCTTTTTTCCTATCAAGGTATTTCAAGCATTGAAAGAGACCTGAGGGGGGGGGGGGGGGGGCCCACACCCCCAAACAACAACAAAAAACACCACAACTCACACCCTCCTTTTTTTCTCCCTCCCTTTTCCCCCAACCCCCTTTT